>JAAXYX010000242.1:12425-49916 GCA_036851915.1 Ptenothrix huangshanensis | reverse complement strand
GTTGGATTATTGTAAGTATTTTCCTATGGCTAAGAAAAGTAGTTTCATGCAACGAATAACTTATGCTAATGTGTCCAGACATTTTTGAGCTACCCTAACGTAACACCCTATAACGTCTGGACGTCATATTTTATAACGGCACCTCCGTATAACGTCCAAAAAATCGGTCCCGTGAGGTGCCGCTATAACGAAGTTCTCTGTATACCTTCATATGTACACCATGTGTTTAAAAGTCTTTGTGATGGCATGTTTGCGGGATGCTTCCAACCTGAACTTGTACAAAGTTCAGTAAAGCAAAATGAATTAACGTTTTTGTTGTAGTAAATTTGATGCGCTTTCAGATTTTCAGAACTTTGTAGCAGTACATGAGGACATTTAGGCCTTTAAAAATTAAAATGTCAAAAATTCAGAGTGTCAAAAGTCTGTGTGATTTCCTAAACAAAATGATACTACCCACTTTTTGGCCTGTGTAGAATCAGACTAGTTCCACTGTAGTTGTTGGAGATGACGTAGTAAGCTGTTATTTCAAGTTTTTTCATAACAATTTGGTTATTTATCCTCGGGTAGAGATTCAGAAAAATTGCAGCCAGAAATAACCTAACAGCATGTATTCATATGGGAATCGTATTTCCTTCCCAGCGACTGAGGTCCTAACCATAACCAAATTCAGAATATCGGCTATATCAAGTTGATACATATTTATACCACTCAATTAAATTAAAATTACCCCCCAAGAATTTTTTACCAAAGATCAGCACGTACGAACATATGTACAGTGCATGCATTGAACGCGCGCCTATGTTTTTACATATACGTACATATGCATAATTTGGATCCAAAGTATAATATGTGCTGATCTTTGAGTAGAATTTTTTTTGGGGGGTACCAAACATTCCTAATTAACCCTTTGAGATTCATAATAAATACAATTTTGACATTCACCTGACTTCACAAATAAAGTTTATTTTTGTACTTTTTGTGCTACTAAATCCAACTAAAGTAGTCGCGATACTAATTTTGAATATTTTGCTTTCATTTTGATTTATTGTTTTTATTAAAAATCTGCTTGACACAAATCTGAGTCAGACAAAATTCAGAATGGTTAGTCTTTGGTCTAATTTGGCTTGATTTGAATTAGTGTTATTTAAATCAACTATATGGTGTAGCGTGTATATGTAGCTTTCTGACTTTGGTAGTTCGAGATCACATAATTACGATATTTATATAACTAGACAAGTATTGTAAATAGCGGAAATACGTGCAGGATATATAAATTAGATTAGTGAAAAGATGTTGTAAGTCATTTCGAATGGAATCATGTTTGATTCCATTTAGAGCTCAAGAGGTTAATTATGAATTGCATTATGCGCAGTTTCATATCTTAATACGCGAAACAAAATTATTGAATTATTTTGTACTGTAGTCGTCGCCACTGCAGATTAATTATTGGTATATACGCGTACAAATGATTGCCTATTCGATAATATGCCTCTAACACTTCACACTAGCAGAATAATTGAGCAGGCACAAAAACCGCAGTTAAACGTGAATTACCTTTAATGCTTCAAATCGATGATAATCGAAAGGAACGATGAAGTGTGCTCTAAATTGTGTCTATATTTGCCTTCCAATACTTCGCAGTGCTAAAGCACAGGCTAAGTGTTAAAGCGAGTGTACACTTGATTAAAGAAGTGGTGGAAAATGAAAATATATTTACTAGTTGATATCTGAGATACCTACTACCGCAGAGTAAACGGGCAAAGTGATGGGTATATCATTTAAATAACTATTGCGAATGGAATATACATAATTATAGCTTCTTCAAGCCAAAGATGGACTGGCATTGGATCGTCAAGTGCAATCATCAGTCATCGCGATCATCAGCAATGTTCTCTTTTTCTGCTGAATATATAGTGCATACACTGCATACTGCTTTTAATTTAGAATGTTGACGTAATAGGAGGTGTATAGAACTAAAAATTCTTACCACCAATAGTCCACATTCCACATTCCCTTTGAATACCATGGAAATTGAGTATTAAAATAATTGATAGATTTGATGGCTGTGGGTTACGTAATTTAATTTTTGTGTAATGCATCTTTGAGTTGTTGGGTATGCATACCTTACACGGTCATTGGCTGGTACTTTTAATAAGATGATAACAAGGCAAGGCTATGCAAAGGCACTCCATGTATATTACGGCCTGGAAAGTGCGACTGCAGTGTAATGTTTGCAAATGATATGACGGTATAAAAATATTTTCCCACCGAAGACAGCATTGCAGCAAACATATTGTAGGCTCAAGTTTGGGAGTCTCTTTTTTTCTAATTTCTGGATTTAGGACACCCCTGGTTGATGGGCCTCCTCATCATAGCTCCACAGCACGCATAAAAGCACAGGAGTTTCACTTTGAATCTATCTGAACAAGATCCGAATGAATTCACTTTTTGAGAAACGTGTTAATGCAAAAGCTGTAAAAATGGGAGTGTAATTGGAAAATAAAATAACGGAAACGAACTGTTATATTTTAAAGATTGATATGTTTAAAAAACAAAAAATCAATCAGGGAGATAGGGAGATTTACATTTAACAGTGATAAAATTTTTACGGATTTTCTGGCTGGTGTAATCTAATAGTCAACAAGGTTTTTGTAAGTCCTTTTTGATATTTTAAAGATCTTGTAAAGAACCACAATCACTGATTTATCAAGACTTTTTTCAACGCGTTTGCAGGATATATTTTAACGCCAATGCATGGAGTAGCATAAAATTAGCGAAGAGTGAATTAAAATTGTTACATACTCGATTAACAGCTTATGAGGTACATCCCTTCGAAATTCTTTCCTGCTTAATTTTTGAATCATTTCAAAACAAACGCTCAAATATTCACAAATATTGCACTACACTAGTTTCCTCTTGCGTCCTGAACAAATTTTGCATATGTACCTAATTATAAAGTATACGGGTAGTGTGAGAATTCTCTTTATGCTGCAAATAATCCCCAGAACAAATTCTTACTGAACAATAAATGTATTCAGCTAAGGTCAATACAAAAGTTTGTTGAAAAATTATATATTGATGCAACTTTCTGCTTTCTGCTCTGTATAATATGTGAGATGAATGTTTAAATGTTAATAGTAGCAATGGACTCAATGTTTATCCAAGTCAGATTAAAAACAACTGTTTTCTATGTTGATAAAGGATTCTTCTTCAGCACTCCGCGTCGACGGAACAAATGATGAAAAAACATTCTAACGTTTAACCATTCTCTTCGATTCGAAGTGACTGAAGTGAGCGTGTCAATTATTGTCGCTGGATTATTTATGCCTGGTAATATAATATCTGTATGATGCATGTCTAACAGGATCCTTTTAATCGGTGGTAAAAGAATCAAATGACACGAGAATGAAAGGTATACAGGTACTAGGTACATAATTATTTTATGAGCGTTGAGAAAATACACTCTTGTAAATACAGTTGCAGCAACTTGATCTGAGTAAGTTCGTGAAATGATAGTGAGGAAATTATTGTTGCTGCTCCAAAGCTTGAATTGTGTCAAATACGCTCATGTTTTTCTCTTTCCCTTCAAGTGGTTCATCGTGGCCTTGAATTGGCTGCAGTGAAGACTTGGTTTCGTTTGGTCCCTGTTGATCTGGACTGCTTTCAATATGGCTGTGATACTCTTCGTAGAGTTGCTGGTATGCAACATCCACTCTTTTGCTTATTAGGGCGTAAATGTATACAAGCATGCCAAGAGTCATCCAAACAGCGAATGCTATCCAAATCTTCCATGATACTTCCAGAACTAAGTACGCATTGATAAAGATACTTAGTCCGGGCACCCAAGGAACTAATGGAACCTGCAATTAATCTAACGATTAGTATATACGTATCTAATTTGGTTGGAACGCGTTTGGGAGTCCCATGGATCAGGTGTGGTTTTATTGAAAAACCTAGGTATGTGTGTCTAGATATACTTGAGGGGACTCCTGAACTACGAACGCCTACATGTAAGTAAAACTTATTGCAATCATGTAACTGGTCATGGGGCAATGAGCAATTCCCTGGGTTTGCTAGTTGAAGGCTGTTGCTGTTGGATGCATTATTTGTTCGAAATGGAAATTCATTGGATAATACATTCCTAAATACTCGTCGTTGCCATCCTTACTGATTTATCAATGAAGTGCTTCTTTCAGACATCCTATACTGATAACAAATTCAATTCAATCAGTACAGCCAAAAGTTCTATAGTTCTATTAGCCAAAATAAACGTTCCTCCATTAATTTTAATTGCTAAAATGCATGTACTACTTGCGCGGGTATTTTAGAATGCTAATTTCTGAGTACCAACATTCGACATTAGAGCTAGTTTACCCCATACTAAGCATGCAGTTCCAAGTTCCAACTCCAACAAAGATTACTTTCGGAAAACACGTGTAAAGATGTAGATAATTTACGTATTATAACTGTAGCCATTTCTAGCTTGAATTATGCCGTTAAATACGCAAATAAGTCGTTTGGAGAAAGAATAACGAACCCACAAATAGCTAGCTTCGCCATAAAAATTAACAAATACTATTTCGACACTAATCATAAGTTACACATATTATATATTAAAATTATTATCATATAATAATATATCATGCATCAACGAAATGAAAGCTACCAGTTTACCTTAAATGATAACTTGGTTTGGGGCTCGGGCTGCAAAGCTATTGAAATCAATACTAAGACTAGAAGTAGTCCCAAACTAACTTGCAGAGTGATGAAGCTAAAAAATTTCCAATTTGGTGTCAAGTCAATCTGTTCACCAATAATGTGTGTCCCATGAAATAAGAAACAGGCAACACCTATAAACAAAACTGTATTGCATTTTCGTGATTTTCCGATTAACTGGCGTTAGCAGTTATCAAAGCATTAAGGGACATACCGTAAAACTCCTGGGTAATAAGATAGCCTAGCCTGCCCCCTTGTTTAGCCGTGTCAAATCCTACGCGTAAGTATTACGACGGCCGGGGGTAAAATTCAATATTTACAGTGACAGCGGGGGCCAGCTGCGGATCTAGAAAATGGTCAACGGGGGGGGGGCTAATCTATACTAAAGCGGCCATTTTGAATTTTTCCCTATGTACACTAATGTATGAGCATAGGGTCTTGGGGGGGGGGGCTACAGCCCAGTAGTCACCCCGTTGGATCCGCCACTGGCGGGGACTCTTATTGGAAGTTTTACGGTGCATAGCAAAGAAAAGTTGCGCAAACTGCAAGGACGAAAATGCTTGTAATGTACTAATGTACTCATAATCAATCAAAATATAAAATAAACGTCGATCAGAGGATCCGTATCCGATAAGATGCTCGATTGACTATTAGTGCAGGAGTGACAAAATATGAATGGATTGAGGATACAATTCCTTACAATAGATAATAGTAGCGGTTGCAGAATAAGAAGTTGATACTTTGGTCGGTAGCTTCTGGTTGTTCGCGTTGAATATTTGATGAAACCACATTTGTGCTGATACTATTTCAGGCTCAGATGTAGCTTCACTTTCCTCGTCGTCTTTCCGGTATCTTATCAAGCACGGAAATGCGAACAATAACAATGCAAAGTTTTCTCCAAAGAATGGTATATTAATTATATCAATAATAATTATCTTTTTTCAAAAATGTTGCCATCATCAACAAAAATCACAATTAAAATAACTTCATACTCATACAGTATAAGAACTAAAATGCCAACCTTAATATGATGACACAAAGTGCCACCAGTATGTAGGGCATGAGAGTGATGATCGATATCATTTCAATGAGTGTCGATAAACTAAAAATTGCTGCAACACTCGCTGAAGCAAAAAAAACATGTTTACAACTCATAAGCATTTAAACGAACGTTTTATAAAGCATTTAAGTAGACAACGCGTCTTAATGCAGAAATGTATTACCTGATAAAAATCCGCTTGATAATGTGGCCCAAAACGGAATTTTAAAGGAAGGATGAACATACGATAGGAATCCACATAAAAGTCCATCTTTAGCCATACAGTAGACAATCCTCGACAACGGGAATGCGGATCCTAGCATACTAGCGTAAAAGCGCAAGTACAGTTAATTATTGCAGCTGCTGTATTCAATGCATTAAATGAGTGTAATTAATAATCACATTTCGTAAATTCTGTCAGGTCATGAAACTAGCCAACCTGGTGATAAGGCCGCAGAGGGCTCCGATTATTACGATCCATTTTCCAGCAATAAACCCAACATAACTGAAAGCATACGACAAAGGGACTTTTTCGTCCTGGAAGTTATTTCATTTTGTACTACTCGACAATTTGATGGTATCAACGGAACACGAAAAGTATTTCGTTCATTTTCTAGAGTATGGATGTTTTTTTGAAAAATGGCAATCTCATTTAATCAAAAACATTGTGCAACCTTAGGCATTTTTCTAAAAACCGTCCATACTCTAAAAATGAACATGAAATGAATGGTATCGAGTTTACAATGCGAATCATTGAGAATGTGACAAACTTGGCAGTAATAGGGAAGCATTGTTGTCATAACAGTGGAGATTCCAACGTATGATAGGCAAATAAAGAGAAGCGATAAAATAATGGAAAGTGGAATTGCTCTCTTAGGATTTTTGGCCTCTTCTCCTGTCGTCGCAATAATATCAAATCCAATGAATCCATAAAAGCAAATGATAGCTCCGGACACAACTCCTTTGTAACCGAAGGGAAAAAATCCGCCCGTTCCAATCCTGCCAGGTGAAACGAAGTATGCCGCAGAAATATTATTGCATGGCACTGCATTTGAAGGACTGATGCTCCAGTTGTCTAACGAGGCTAATTAATGCAGGTATTTAATGATAATAAAATTATATTCATTTCAAAATGTAATCGAATAGAAAAAAGTTAGCAGCATGACCACGATAAAAAGTCTTTGCAACTTACAATAAAATGCTCCAGCAATTATCACGAAGGCCACAACAAATAGGTTCAGGATGGTAAAAATGTTGTTAAAAAAACTTGACTCCTTTACGCCAAATGTCAGAGTTACTAGTCAAGGTTTTTTCAGAACGTATTATCCTTGTATTCCTAACTACATCTACAAGGTAAGAACTAGTAATCTTAAAGCGAAAACGCATCTAAAAGCGTGACACTTTAATCCTATTGTACTTGACTTGTGCGTATTAAAATAGGTATATGATTAATTTACATGTCAGCATAATTGTGATTCCAAAAGCAAAAAAGTCCACGTACTCGCCAAGAAGGTTGACATTAATTGATCCAACCTGCTTGAACGCGTTTGACATGGCACGATTGGGAATAATAGCGTCTGCATAGTCAGAACACGCTTTGGCTACACTGGCAACACCTGTAATTTTTTGCAAATCAGAAGGCTCCTTAAATTAATTGAAGATTCGGTTTACAAACAAATCAGGAATTAGCAAGTAAGGCGGAAGAATTTTTAAACATTGCAAAAACTTGTATTTAGATAGAGTTGTAGAGTATAGGCATTGAGAATGCTGTTTCATCATAGCTCTAATAATTATTCCACTGTATTTTTACTTGACCTATGACGTGCTCCATTATCAGACTCCATCCCATAGAAAATGCAACGACTTCGCCCATACAAACGTAGCTATAGCTGTAAACTGAACCAGCTCTAGGGACCCTGGCCCCAAATTCGGCGTAGCAAAGACCTAAGAAATAAACGGTGAGTACTAAATTTAAGTCAAAATATCAGTTCTCTCGCTTATGTCATATTATAGTCTGCCTGAGCAATTAGCAAAATCAAAACGAAGGTATAATATGCAGTAGCAAAATATGAAAGAGACGATTCCTATCAAAATTCTCGCGATAAAAACGAGCGCCCACAAGCACTACTTATGTTTGTAGGTACATCTCAGATTTAGATGAATCCCCGGTTCATAAGATTTTAGGCGTAGTTCGTAGATAGTAGTTTGTTATATTGGATACTGGGCATTTAAGGCTGAAAAAGGGTTTTACTGATTGTGATTCAAGTTTGTCGAAGTGAAATTTTTCAACCCATGTATAAGAAAAATGGTGCATAATACAGGGTAGATTGCAGGATCTCACCAAATATTATAGTTCCATGCTTTGCACATAATAACTTATTTCCACCTAGTTAAACCCCATTATGCATCCTCAGTATCCAAAAACAGTATCTGAGCTTGACTATTGAATTACGAATTTTAGCAAAACTAAATAAGCAATCCTGACGCTTCTTATTCTGCTACACGAAGTAAGAGTGCCACTCCAGAAATAAGACACAAGCATTACCTGCAAGAACGGAAACGACTGCAGCAATAATAAATGAAAAGATGACAGCCGGTCCTGCATTAGCTTTTGCAACTTGTCCAGCTAAGACGTAGATGCCTGTTCCTAGTGTACTGCCAATACCCAGTAATGTCAAGTCAAGCGTGGAGAGTACCCGATTTAATTCCGTTATCTCTTCATTTTTATCCACTAATTTACGGCGGAATAGTTTCTTCCATCCCATTTTGTATCTTCCTTGCTATAATTATGCTATGATATGTATTTATTTATTGTTTTGGTACTGTAAGCACCTGTCAGGTCAGGACTTAGAATTTTGATTTCCTGAGGTTCTTGCTAACAACCCCCAAAGGAGCTGAAAACATAGTCCGTCGTTGATCATGGTTGAGCCTATTGGTAGTTAAAGGAACGTATGTTGCAGTAGATAGTAGTTTTAGTTAGAATTTTAATTGATACAATAATAATGATCTAATGAAACTACTTGAACCTTCAACCATAAAGATTTTCTTTTTCCTAAAAAAAAGACAGTTTTCGTGTTACCAATTATTTGTAATTATACATACGTGAACGGAGATATGATGGATACGCAACGCTGGCTTCCATTGCGTCAATCCTTACCATTCTCCAAAATAAAATGCAGAACAAATCAACTTGTAAAAGAAGTAAAAAAGTAAAATCAAGATTATTAGTAAGTAGTACAAGCAAAATGGTTAAAAAAAATAGCGCGAAACGAAAAAAAGTTTTTGTTTTCTTTTTTCTGTAAAATGGTTGCAGGTCGTAATCTATACAGAAGCAAAAAAGCTGAAAATTAATTTTTTTAATTTCCTTTACTCATATAATCGCGTCAAGTTTCTAAAACACGAACCAATTTTGTAACTATGGCAGGCCGATACCAGCAATAGCAATGCGACCTTACTTGTGCGCTAAACGCTAACCCGTATTTGATTCTTAAAACACATTAAAATGATGTAGTAGCACAGTTGACATTCATCAATGATTCTCCGGTTGTTTCGAAGCTCCGACAACCCAATTTAAATTCCTGTGGTTCAGTAGATAAATTCATAGAGTAAAACTTTATTAGGTAAGTCACTATTTCTTAACAGTAATACGCATGAAGACGAAGACTCAATACATAGATCAAAATCTCACACATAATACCTTTATCTGTAGTTTCGGATAAATTAATTACAATTTTGCACGTTAAATCGCATTTACTCATCATCATCATCATTTTAATTAGCGGGGCCAGGGACACACTATACCATGATTACACCAACATACCTACTAAAAGTTATAGCTTTCTTTTTTCGTATTTTGAGTCTATTCAACAATAAAGGTAAAATGGGTGATGTAATGTGCCAGCACGCAATTGCAGACTAATAGCGATATGATAATACCAGTTTTAATTTTCAACTAAAGCTGAGTCATTTCTTTGTTGGGTTTAACTTTTTATCTTACCTTCTGCACTCCATCATCAAGATGGGAGTAACGCCCAGAAATGTAGTGCTGTTTTATCACCATTACAAGTTATACTTCATTCGTACAGTTCACAATTTCATTTCCAAACTAGCTAAGTAACTAAAACTAATGATAAGAAACATCTTGGAGAAAGCATGGAAGTGGTGAGTACTAATATAAGCAGCCAGTTTAACACGGTTATTTGCCCTGCTCGAATATAGCTATCAAGTCGTCCATAGCTTTTTTATTTTGAATAGACTGTTTTCGAGGTGTTGCTACTTGGGGCTCATCGTTATTCTTTAGTAAATCTGATTGTGAAAGGGACAACGAATTCAAGTCTTCTTCATCGTCATCATTTTCTGACAAGTCTGATTGGGAATGGCTTAGTTTCAGTTTACCTAACTGCGGAAGAAACGGTCCTGTTGGTCTTCTATTTTGCAGCTTTCGTTTCGGAATGTCTGTCAGAAAACAAAAGTGAACCCATAACAAAACAGACCCAATTATCTTACGATCAGATGAACGAAGAAGGAATGAAAAAGCCGTATTCACTATTAATTGTTGATATGTCAAAGTTATCTGGATGGGAATAATAAGCATAAATCAATTTTGAGAGATTGCATGCAAAATATAGTTACCAGCTTCATCTTCAGAGTTACTTCCAGCTGCAATGATGTCCTCGATTTTAGGAGGACTGCTGAATGAAACGGATATTTTTTTCCCTGGTATTTGTCTTGCCACTTGTTCCTCATCAGATTCATCCGTATCGAGTACAGATTCTTCTGATGATTTTGGTTGATTTCCTCTGAGAGATTCTTGAGCCCTGGTGTGGATTTTTGTCAAGCGTTTCCTGGCTGATTTGGAATTTGTGGGTGACAGTGGCGTTTCACGTGGATCTTTTTGGATGGGTTGCTCTTTCAAATTCGCTTTCCGAAATGCTTCTTCAGTTGCTCTAGAACAAAAATCAAAATATTATTTCTTACCAAAATTCTTACTGTGAATAATTGTATGTACTAAAAAGGTGACAAACTCTCTACACATAAGTATATATACTAGTAAACTATGCTCATTAGGATAACGGCAATAACCTTTTATTTAAAGCTTTAATTTGTTCTTTCTCCTGGTCACTGGTTAGTTTGGGTAGGAGCCAGGGGACGGAAATTCCACTCAGGCAAAGCTGCGTAATTTTATGAATGCGCTCAACATCAGCTGGTTCGCTGGGCGATCCCTCATTTTGTTTCTGATTTGCAGCATTATTTTTTGAACTGCTCACGCGTAATGCCTCTTGTATATCATTATGAACCTTAAGAAGCTGTGCAGTTTGTTCAGCTGACAACGAGGGTGGAGAAATGGTGGGTTTTACGCTTTCTTCTGGCTTGTTTGCACTTGCCATTAACCTGCATAAAGTAAAGAAATATTTTTCAATATTAAAATTCCGTACACAACAACTTTTGAGTAAACTAGCGACTAACGATAAATTCGTATGACTAAAAGATTTACCGTTGATTCAAATCTTTAATTTGTTGTCTCTCTTCATTACTGCTCAACACAGGGGCAAGCCAACTCATATTACCAGAATTTAATCCACGTAGCGCGAACTGAGCGACCAAATGAATGTTTTCTGTCACTGGCTGTGCGGCCACTGGCGTTTTTACCCGGAGAATCTCTTGTGCTGCATTATGAATTTGTGCAAGCCTCTCCTGTTGCTCCGGTGAAAAGGGGGGAGGCGGAGAAGCTTCGTTTTTGGAAGGGGAGATATTTTCGTCAGCGTTGTTCTTATTCATCATTCTGAAAAGAATATTTTATATTAATAAAATAAATAAAGAAAGACGTCTGATATACATACCATCGGATAAATATTGTATTGGGAGTTAAGATCAGAACATGTAATTACCGCTGATTAAGGTCTTTAATTTGCTGTCTCTCTTCATCACTGGTAAAGACGGGGTCAAGCCAATACACACTCTCAGAGTTGATTCCCCGCAGACTGAGCTGAGCGATTTTATGAATGGTTTCTGTTGTTGATTCTGGTGTGGAATGGTCTGGAAGCTCGTCCATAATATTCAAATTTGGAACACTGTCATTTTCTTTATTCTCCTTTACCTGGATGTTTTCACCGCTTGCACGTAATGTCTCTTGTGCGGTGTTATGAATTTTAAGCAGTTTTTCCATTTGCTCAGGGGGAAATGGGGGTGGTGGAGAAATATCTTGTGGGAGAAGCGGATTCTCCTGAGAGTTATTTGCACTTTCCATTAATCTGTGTAAAGGACGAAGTTGTACAATTACATGACCGTTACATATTGACATAATTCATTGTATAGTGACAAGGGTTGACGAATGGATGGTAGGAAGTAGGAAGCTAGAAAATGCACTTACCGCTTATTAAGTTGCTTAATTTGTTCTCTCTCATCATTACTGCTGACGGCAGGGGCAAGCCATTGTACACTGTCAATGTTTACACCACGTAAACAGAGCTGCGCGATCCTATGAATATTATCGGTTGTAGAATCCGAAATTGGTTCGGCAGGAGAATCATCTGCAAGTAAAACCTCCTGGGCTTTGTTGTGGATTTCAATTATCTTGGGATCGCCTGAAAATGACACGGAAGGTGAAATGTTCGTAGTTGTTTCTTCGACCTGACTGTTTTGTTGGGGTTCTTCGTCTTCCACTTTACCCTCATCGTTCTCTTCACGTGGCATCCTCAATACCTTTTGCGCATTTTCATGGATACGGAGAGTCTCTGCTAGTTGTTCTGATGTAGGAGCTGGAGGATTGGTGGACGGGACAGGTACTTGTGACTCTGATTCTCTCACTAGCTGTCGATTCAATTCTTTCGTAATCTCTTTGTCCGCATCGGTGATCAAGGCCTGATCAATTGGCCAGGGAATGGATTCGATATTAACACCATTTGAATTAAGCTGAGAAATAACTTCTTCAAGTGGTGCGCTTGGACTTGTTTCGTCCTCGCCGTTTTCAGGTTGTTGTGACGGAACAGCCTTTGAATTGGAAGGTGGCTCAAGCAGCCAAGGAATACTATCAATATTAACTCCATTCAGACAAAGTTGAGCTACAGTGTGAATGTATTCCAGTCTCTTGGCCATATCTTCCATGGTATTCGTGCCCTCACTTTGGTCTACGGCACTTGGTGGTTGCGACGTTTCGACACTTTTTATCAATGACTTCCTTAAATGATCTTGCAGGAAAGCATGTGTTTCCTCCCTGTCCGCATCAGTACTGAGAATGGGTGGCGAATTATCAGCTGCATTTACATTTGACTCGTTTAAACATTGTTGACATGACTTGTGAATTAACTGAAGGGTGTCCTGCTGCTCTGCAGCGGAAATAACTTGATTAACAAGTTTTTTTGCTTCTTGTGGATACTTCTTTTTCATTGCCTCAGCTTCTAGCATTGCCGAAAAAATGACCGAGTCCACCATCTCCTCGGGTGTTCTCGGCGGTGGATTTTCATGTGGCACGCTCATGTATTTTTTATTACTTTCGTGTATTTTAAGAATGGGATCATCTTTGGTCATTATAGCTTCAGATTTTTGAACTGAATCCTGAATTTTTTGGTGAGAGTTGACAAGAATTGATTTGGTCATTTGAACATTATCGGTGACATCCTGGCCGAAAGGTTGTTCCTTGCTAGCTTCGGAATCGTGATCAGTCTTTGATTGGGGTTTTTCCTTGTGCAGCGTGCTTTCTTCGTGTTCGTAAACTAATGCCGGATTATCGATACCATGGAGGGATGGTTTCGGTTTTATACTTGACTCTAGTTTCTTATTGTTTTGATATTCTTCGTATGCAGCATTGTAAGTTCTGTCTGCTCGCCCCGTAAATAAGCAGTAGAGATAAATGACTAAGCCCACGACCATCCAAATAGCAAAACGAACCCACGTTTCCCACGACAATTCCAGAATAAGGTATGTATTCACCAGAATACTCAGGCCTGGTATCCAAGGAACCAAAGGTACCTACGTAATTTAATTCACAAAATATTCCCCTTAATATTCTACGCGCATTCCTTATCATCAGCGCTGTAAGACGTGGCCAATTATTTAGCAGCGTTTCATCAAATATTCATAATCATATTTATGAAACATTTCGGATTCGAATGCAGTAAATAATCGATTCTATGTATTTACTTATTAAGTAATATTGATAATTGTTTACCCTGAAAGATAGTTCTAGTCTAGAGACGGGTTGCACGGCCAATGAAACCATCTCAAGGAATAGTAAAACACCTAACACTCCCAAAATTGCGATTATTTCTGGTGTCAAGCCTTCCTTGCTCTGCTCGGCAGATATGGCCGTTGCACAGAATGCGAAGCAAAGTATACCTGTTGACAAATTATTAGACGCGGATAGAGTTACGTACGATGAATATCATACGAAAGCTTACAAGGGCAAGCCAAAGGAATTAAGCGAATTCTACATAATAACATAAATCAAGCAGTGATTGTCTTTTCTTACAATATATGACAACAGTTGCCGTAGTATATTGAGTTGATAGTTTGGTAGGAACTTTTTGGTTGTCGAAGTTGAAACTTTGACGAAACCATTTCTTCAATGTTAATGGTTCATCTGAGTCATCGAAGCTTGTGTCGTCTGCCCCGGATTCGTCCTTTCGATATCTACATTTAAAAGATACGTACTTAATACTTAGAATCGCATATCACGTACAGTGCTCACCAATTAACTTATCATTATTAGTTTTGAAGGAGAGGAGTTAATTACAAGTATCATTACCTGAGCATGAGGACACACAAGGCAACAAGCGTGTAAGCCGTCAATGTTCCGATTGACATCATGTCAATAAGTGAGCTCAAATTAAACAGCGCTCCCATTATAGCTAAGTATAGTACGAAAAAAATTAAAAAACATTCCTCTTGCTTGGTGCTTTGCTTTTTTTATACATGATCCATAGTGTGAAGATATCTAATATCTACACACTATGCATGATCTGATCTCAATATGGAAACTACCTCCCAACAGTCCTCCGATTAGAGTTGCCCACATAGGAGTTTGGAAACGTGGATGTACTTTGGCCAAAAAGTTGAATAAAAGTCCATCGCGAGCCATCGAATAAATAATTCTTGGCATCGGAAACATTGATCCTAATAAACTAACGAGGTAAAAAGCATGTTAACTGTAAACATCGTTTGAACTCAAAAAAATCAGTCGTGAAGAAGCACCAAAATACGGGACGTACCTTGTGGCAAGGGCAAACAGAGCTCCAATATTCACTATCCATTTACCGATTATGAAACCCTTGTATTCAAAGGCATACGGTAAGGGTGCGTCTTCGTACTACAAAGAATTGTAATTATGGTCATTAACTTGGAATTACATGACAATTAGAAGCGAGTGATATTGAATCTACGTAAGTGAAATGTAAGTTGAGTAAATTTTTGCTAAATTTATGCGTACCTGGCAGTAATACGGAACCATCATGGTTAAAACGGTCGAGATGCCAAAATACGCAACGAAAATAAATAGTAGGGAAAGTACGATGGAGATTGGAATAGCTCTCTTTGGATTCTTAGCTTCCTCTCCAGTTGTTGCAATTACATCAAAACCAATGAAGCCATAGAAGCAAGTTGCTGCTCCAGCCATGATACCCGTGAAACCGAATGGTGTAAATCCTCCCTTCCCAATATCACCTCGTGCAATAGTATGTGAAGAGATGTTTTTGCACTCCATCGTTTTAAGTGGATCCACATTCCAATTGTCGAAACTTGCTGGAAGATGTAAATTCAGTCAACACAGTTTCTATATCTCACCCTCTACATATTATTGAAACTATTATTGCTTGCCAAAGTTAACTGTCCATGTAACGATTTACATACTATAATCGCTGTAACCTTTCTTTACAGCTCTGACTCTGAAGATGCAAACATCAACGTAATTACCATAAGGCATCATGTTATTTTTGCTTATGCTTATACATAGATATAAGGCAAATCGGAAAGGTTTGAAAATGGATCTATAATAATAATATAAATCATAAATTGGAATAATAACTTACAGTATAGACCACCAGCAATTATCACGAAGAACATCACAAGTAGATTGAGGACAGTGAAGATGTTGTTAAACACACTTGACTCCTTTACACCGAACATGAGAAGCACTGTGGTAGCATATGGACAGAATAGTTTAATAAACTGATTTTTCGTTGAAGAAAGCATTTGATATTGGAAAGCTTCATGATAAACTTACATGTCAACACGACGGTGATTCCAAACGCAAAAAAGTCAAAGTATTCTGCCAGAAAGCTGACATGAATTGTGCCAACTTCCTTAAAAGCATTTGACATGGCATGTCCGGGTATTATGGAGTCCACATAGCCACTATATGCTTTAGAAACACTAGCTACCCCTTAATACATCAAATACCCAATTCAAGGTTTATTAATTATTCAAAGGAAATCATTCCAATTAGTTTTTAATGATATAATATATTTGCAAGATAATATTCTCAATCCACTCAGATATCTCCAAACGTACCAATGACATACTCCATGACAAGATTCCATCCTACTATAAATGCAATGATTTCCCCAACACAAACATAGCTGTATACATACGCTGATCCTGCCTTCGGAACACGTGCTCCAAATTCCGCATAACAAAGTCCTGCAAAATGATTCAAAATATCGAAATAATTAATTATGCAAAATTACAACTTGATTTTTATACCATCTGTGACACTTTTTCTCAATAGATAAAACAATCTTAAAACGCAAGATTGAATCTTAGCACAGGACTTCTTAATGTTTTATACGTCTGTACTATACAAGACAGAGTGAGATTCAATGGGTGTATGGCTATTTTAGCATTGTAAACAGCGAATAATTCGGAAAAAGTTCAATATCAGTTGTAGGCAGCGAATGTGCACGCGTGCAGATAATATCGTTGCCTTCTATGTGTGCGCAAATTCAACTTCTTTTCCAAAATTACAAAATTCATTCTTCTCATCATTCATCGAGTACAAAGAAATATTATTTTGTCATTCCTGGCATAAAATATTTACTAGCCATTTATATAAACTTAAATAATAATTAGAATCACAAGTTGTGTAATAACGTCAGGTTTTTCTTTCTTTCAGAGCTATGATCTCACACCAGGCAGACTAAGGGTAGAAAAGGAAAAGAAAATAAGGGTTTTTGCTGAGTCAGTCATTACGTAGACTGTGGAATTATATAGAAGTGTAGACAAACTACCAATACTACACTACTTCGCACTACAACGTTCAAGTACCTGCTTTAATATTACAATAATAAGATGTAATATTTCAGCGCGTTACCCACTACCCACTACGCAGACAGATCGGTAACTCACAAAAACGCTATCTCGACCATCATTGCAGGCGATTCAGAAGCAAGAATAAAAAACAATAGAGTACATAATAGTATAGACACGTTGTTCATGTTCATGTAACGAATTGTATGTATGCATGGTGGCATTTTTTGAAAAAAAAAGATGTTTCTCACATTGTTACATCACTAATACAAAATAGCAAATAGAAAATACAACACGAAGGCATGCGAGGGTACAATACTAATTGACAATTCCAACGTTTTACTACACCTATACAGTAATATATACTACACCTGCTCCAGCGCTTCGTATAATTATAACACCTCTTGATGTCCTCTTCGGTTCCCCTGTGTGCACTAATATTTATGTACGCTGCATACAGCTTTTTATGCCCTCCGTCTTGCAATAATGAGATCTTATGAGTTCTTCTTGAGCTTGTGAAGACTTCTTTTTGTCATTCCATCACTGTCATGGTCATGGTCATTCATTGCTATGCTTAATGTTTTGATGTATACGTAATTATGTTTGGTAAAGATGCTAAAAGCAAAGTCAGTCATGTGTATCTGCTTTTCTGCCTCTGCTTGAAGCATCCTGGAGTGGTACACGGAGGAATCATCGGAAGCTTACAGAATAGTTAATGAATGCCTTTACTCCTGTGTACATTTCCTAATTGAACTTTTATATTCAACCTCATTTTTCCATACAGTGATTCAACCACTTCTTATTCCCTTTCCCTTTCTACAAATTCAAAATTTGCCAGAAAAAATTCATGTGTCAAAATAACAAGATGCGAGTCGATTTTTTGTCTCCGATGTTAAATGTTGGATTGAAATGTTAGAAGTTTTTCTAGTTCGCCATTCATTTGATTGGCTAAGAGGACTTGTGATTATTCCATAGCATTGAATCTCTACACACGCTTTGAATTTTAAACTCTAACTCTCCAAATAAAGTACCATGATATCTAAGAACATGGAAAGAATGAACAATTAGAGTGGACTAGAGCATAATTCCGCACACCATTACTGATGGCACGAAACTTTTGGATCACATCATTGAAAAAATGTTCGACTATCCGACTATATAGATGCTTTATTTTAATGAATCGACGAAAGTTCACATTAGAACACCGAACACTGATACTACCTGTATGTATACTAGAAAAGTTGAAATGAATTTTATTAGCATGTCTACGCCAATTGATTTCATATTTTCACCTCGAATCCATCTGTGCCGTTGGGTCATGTGAGAGTTTTGAAGGTGAATAGTAAATGGAGTAGGAATGAAGGTAATTGTAGTAATAAGACTAAGTTAATCAGATACAGTTCCCTCTTCAGCCCCGTGGTTATTTCTTGCATTGAAAATCAAGAGTGAGCGATAACTGCCACTAATTAAATGACTGAGTAATGAATGCACCTATTTTTTCCACCGCCCGTGAGCAAAGGAAGCAGAGGAAAGGAAACGGTGAGGAGATCACTTGACATTAGTATTCCATTCAAGTAATTGAAGTCTGCTAAATATATGAGTTGATGATTTCTATTCATCTCACCTGCAAGGACGGATGCTATTGCGGCAATTAAAAATGATATGACGACCGCTGGTCCAGCATCCATTTTTGCCACTTGGCCAGCCAAAACGTAAATGCCTGTTCCAAGTGTACTCCCGATGCCCAGCAATGTCAAATCCAGGGTGGAGAGAACCCGATGTAACTCCGTCGCGATTTCATTGCGATCAATTAGCTTCCGACGAAATAATTTCTTCCAACTCATATTTACAATTTGAGAGTTTCACAACTTCTACACTGTTATTCTACAATTTATAGTTGATTCTTGTAGCATGTAAGCACGTGCCCTTCTTCAATATAGAAACAATAACAACAGTTGTCACACCAGCAATCGTTCAATCCTATAATGCACTTGGTAAACTTATTTGTGATGGCATAGAAAACAAATTAGAATATTTCTTAAATTTCTACATTTAATGTAGAGGACTTTTGTAAACGTGCCTACTATGAACTTCCTAATTAGTTTGAATAGTAAGGATTAGGAGAGATGGAAGGATGTGTGGACGATTCGACTGGAGATTGTGAACTGGACAGGGATTTATCACAATCACTAGTTTGCATTTGCTTTGCAAGTCTCACTCGACTCACTCACAATCATTTTCTTACTGACTTTAGAAAAAGAAGGTGAGCTCGACAGTTCCACATTCGCTCGTGCTATAGTCAATCCATAATTAGTTGACTAATACGTGCAATAAGTACGTTCAAAGATACATACCTACTTGAAGCATGCACATCCTTATCCACTGCAAACGCAAAAATGATAAATAGAAGCAAGGTTGAGCACATCAATTCATATTCATATTGAACATTGAAAAACGATCGTACCTTCATTATGTATTATAACTCGGTATGCTAGGTAGCTATTTAGGAATCATATGAAACTAGGTAGACGTTTAAAGTATATGTGTGGGGATGTTCAAGTGTTTGATGAGGCTCTAGGCTCATCTTCTTATTCCTACTTCGTTGCCACCAATTTAATTCCATTGCGAGTACGTAATAATATTGAAATAATTGCTAGATGTGGGACTGGGACTGACGGATGTCTCTGAGTTTTTGTTTTTGCATTATTATAAGCAATGAGACGGAGAGGAAGAAAACGAAGATGAAGACAAGAAATCTTCCTTTATTTGATTATTCTTATCTCCACACTTATCCACAACTCCTTAGTTCTAGAGCTTCTAGACCTTCCATCAATAGAACACCTCCAGCCGTCTAGCACTGTAAACCGTGACTTAGACGTGTTTGCAGTTTACATGACTGCATTCTAAGTCTTTTAGCGAGCACTTTCCTACCTGAGGACTCAAGTGGGATGTATTGTCTATCAATTTGTATAGTCACAGTCATCATCAACACATTGTGGAACACGATTCCATCACAATGGCTTTACTTAAGTAGTAAGTAGGTAAAAAACCTAGCATAATTCATTGAATAATAATAACATAATAAGTCATGTGAATATCTATATGTGTTTATACTCTACATATGTACCTACACATTATATGTTTTAAGTGTGGCTACAATTCTATGATACTTTTACTCGGCACTCAGTGTCAGCACTCACTATTCCACTTTCATGTTTAGGACCATGAATTATTGTTGGCTTTACGACTCCATTTTTAGAATTCATTTAAACAGCCGTGGAATTTAGTAATAATGATTAATGTATTGCAGGTGCTTCTGGTTCTGTACTGTTTCCATTCCATCCGTCAGCAATCAGCATATTGCATTTCCATTAAAACGACGTGATCATTGCTAAGTTCGTTTGTTATGGGCAATTACTAGCGCAGCAGAATTTTAGATTTTAATGTACGTAGTAATTTTGAGTCTAATAATAACAATCCTGTTCAATTCTTTTCGTTTACCAATACAGGATTTTCACTGCCTGTGTAAGTATATAAGGATATTCAGTTAAACATTTTGTTACAATTATTCTTTTACCTGCATTGTTCTGTGTATGTCTGTAAATATAATAAATTGCGATTGAACGAATTGTACTCCGAATATCTGTGGGATTTACAGAATACAGATTACTGACTGTAGTTAGTGCTTAATTACCTACCAATGAAAGTTTGAAGGAGAATGTAGAGCAGCCTATAGTGAGCTTAGACAAGGTATTGATAATAACGTCGTTAGAGAACATCGTGATATAGAAATATGAATTACTTGCCATTGCATATTGATGCAGGTATGTACATACAGAGTGGTAGTAATGCATAGAGAGTTCAAAATTCTGGGAATTGTTAGATAGTACTTGCACATAGTGACTGATCGTTTCAAATAAAAATTAATGCATTATTTCAGAAGGAAAGTTACTAAAATTGCATAGTATTACACGCTGGTTAAATATAAGCAGTTATAGCTACTACCGTATATAGTAGCTCAAGATAGTTTCTACAGAGAAAATCTTGTACGACGCATTTAACATGACTGGTGTTATTGATTGGTAGCTTACGTTTTAACATGTCCATATGTTATTTGTATGGACGTTTCTCCCGATAAACGTACATTTAATAGGCCAAAGAGGAAGCAGTAATAAAGATGATAAGAAGAGACCTTCTTACTATTAGCATTAGTAATGCGACGAGTTTTATTTATTTGCCGAATGTGAATGTAACTTAAATTGCAAACTGCACTGACCTTATCCTTATCACAGAGGGAATAAGTGGATCTCGTGAAACGAGTCAACTGTGTAGACTTGTAAACTTCCGTCAGCGTTGTGAAGTTATGATGTGCTCGTGAACAAGCGTGAAAAAAGAGTATTCAGATTATTTTCATCTCCTTTAATAATTAGTCATTAATTTACATTATCACAATCACCCCGTGTAGGTTATAAGTTACGATGAGGCATTGAACTTACCTTCATTCATTTCCTGGCCCTCGTAGTCGTTTCATCTGCCATTGATTTCAAGCTAAACATGTCCAGTCCAGGTTTAATAAATAGATGTATGTTTGGGTTCACAGTTGACAGGGTAAAAGTATTATGTAACTTTATACTAGATTTCCTCATTAATTGGTTCAATGGTTCAAGCACTTAGTATCGTAATAATATCTGATGAGTGCTAAATTCTCATTGACTCATTTAATATTCTGTAGGAGACTGGTGATTGGCATTGAGACAATTTTTGTATGAGACAAAAACCATTTGATCATTTTAGAATGGGAGCCCAATTTAATTACCAGTAATTAATGTGTTCACTAACAAATCATTTTAGATTGTAGACGGGACATTCAAAAACAAGCAACAAGATTGTTAATCATACTGTGCTGATATGCAGGAAAGATATAGGAATGTGTAGGTGTACCTACATAAACCTATTCATGATTATTTCATACAGCACTAATCAATGACTTATATACATAGCTCTAGCCATGTGTATTCGGATGTTTAAATTCCATTGCCTGTTTTACATTTCTGCATACACCGCTACAGAATAGCATTTTGAAATCTTCAAAGGCAAAGATGCCAGTCTTCGCATCAGTATATGTAAACTTGAATAATTGCAGTCACTGCAATTACGTAAGTACATCCCTTTTCACTGTCGTCTGTTGCTTACAGCTGGAAGAGCCTAAAGACCTTCAAATCAGTGCCCATTGCTCAGAAAACGGAAATTATAATTTCAAATGTAATTTACTTAAGTGAAATAGTGATATAGCATGGAATTTAGGATTGTTTCTTTCTCACAGCTACAATAAATGTCTTGCATTGCATATTGTCTTGCACCCTACTTGCATTTTAGTTTACTAATTTTAGATTTAATGATCTTGGATTTTATTTTGCCTGGTAAGTGTGTTCTATAGTAGGATTTTTTTTAAAAAAGACAACTCCAAGATCAAAGTATATTGGGTGACTATTAACTCGCCTACAAAACGGATTAATTTGCTTACAATTTCTACCTACAACATTTGCCTACACGTTTTTAAAAATAGTCTACAGGAATAGTGGGTTTACCTATTTGGCTTGCACTTCGGTTAAAAAATAGACCAAAAAAGTTGCACTTAAGAGCATTGCTTGTCAACATTTTCAACCCCATTCGAAGGATGCATTTGATTTTAAATTGAAAGAGCCAAAAAACAATGATTTATGTACCTTTGCGAGTTAGTGGGAACCAAATTCATTTTTGATTATTCTTATGACGTCTAATATGCAATAGAAAAGTTCTGAAATGAAATATTGCCGTTGTTTTTATCAGTCGGTTAACGTGGAATCACTGAAATATATAGTGAAACCAAGTAATAAGTAAAATATAACGTATAATAATAAAGACCATATTTTAGACATTTTCCACAGATGGGCCATTTTTTGTTCAAAAATTTACATGCTTTACGCCATAAGAAACAACGACATACGATATCAAATTTTGCTGTGTGACGAACCCTCCAGCGCATAGCGCGTTTATAAGCAAAATCATCGTTTACCTATTAGGTCTATGAGTTTAAAAACAAGATATTCACCGAATTGGGATGGATACGTTAAAAGTGCTGTTGGATATTCCCAGGAATAATTCCCTGCCTGTAATCCTTTATTTTGGTAAATCAAATTATCGTAGCATCTAAGCATACTTAAAATCAAAAAGCGCATGATTGATATATTCAGATCTCATTAGGTAATTTATTACGACTAGAATATAGTTTTGTGCCTTTTAATTTTATCACATGATTACTTCGTGAGTTGTAAACTTCTTTAATTGGCGAATTCTGTGACACCAACGACGGCAACGACATAGCTCCTTGTTTGTTGTTTCGTTTCATCACATGAATGGTAAAAGGGAGAATCTTTCTCAAATCGATATGTACATAAATAGATATAATCAGAAACGATTTCAACCACGTGTTGAAATGTTATTAAAATGATACTTGAATGTATGAATGGACCAGCTACGACTACGAAAGAAAAATATAACGATAGGATAGCAATCATATAATTTAATTCACTTAATTGAAACACAGTCACTAGTTCAGTATGATAATCAATGCATTAAAGTACATAGATAAGAGTCCTCAAGTTGATTCTACTGACCTTAAGGACAAGGACAATTCTTGAGAGGGGAGAAAACAGATGAATTTAACTCGTCCAATACGGGCTAAAATACTTAAAGTAAATGAAGTGGCATTTAATTCTCTGTTTGAGTTTTACAGGTGTTTCGAAAGGTAAATGACTACATCTTAAAATTGTGTGACATGCTTTGGATGTTTGAATTTGAATGTTGAATGTGACGCCCACATTTTGTGACAAGGGAAATTCAAAATTTCACATGTAAAACAGAGGGGACCAACTATTGCATTAAATCACAAGTACACTCTCCGAAATCTTCCGATCCAATCTTTAACTCACGAAAAAGTTAATCCTGGATTGTAAATCTCTCTCATCTTAGATGAGTAACAGATGTTTTTAAGATTTTGACTTTGGAGAGTGTACCTACGTTACATACGCGTCCCAAAATGCTGTCGGCGCTTTCTATTTCTCTCCAGCAGAAGTAGCTGAAGCTGAATAGTTGCTACTACGACTTGGAAAGGAATACCTGAGCACATTCAATTCCTATTAGAGTTATTTAAATTTAAGTAGACATGTAGAAGGTTGAGGTTGAGGTTGTTGGCTGAAAGTTTATTGTTGTATAAAAAAACTTCCTTTAAATGCACTATTAAATACAGCGATACACAATTGATTGTACAGTACATTAATAATACGAAACTGATGTGTCGCGTGTAAGCGGAGGATATTTTAACAAGCAAGTGATAATTAGTTAGTAACTTCAGAACAGAGGCACATTTATCGCCCACTAGTGGTAATAATTTATGTAGCTATTTAGAGTTTATATACAAATTTTAATTACAAGCACCAACTTCCGTGGCAGCAAGTATAGTCTATTGATGTGCGGGTAAAATGAAGATCCGAAAGGTACACTGTAAAAACTAAAGAATTTAAAAACAGGAAAAATCTATTTATCTAAACGTATCATATCTAAACGCTGAAAATCTGTTGCTATTTAATATACTTATTGACGGAGTTAGGATACATCTTAAGTCGAAGTTAATACGCATATTAAACTGCGAGATGCGCTTTAGATGCACCTTAGACGAGTTTGAGATCCTAAATACGTTCATAATTATACTATCCTGTAGACTGTAGATTTTTAGTGATTTATGTACAATTCTTTTTATAATGTAGGTTCCTATTGGAATAGCCGCTGGCCGTGACTGCCACGCAAGCTACACAAAATGATAATCAGTAATCAGAAATAATGACATGAAACATGCTAGTGCTAGTATGTATGCACTTGCAAAAAAGTACTAGTACATACAAAACGTGCAATCCCACGGGTATTGTACGTAATGATATATTTACAAGCACATTTTCGCCGGAGTGCTTAGCGTGTGCACTAATTAAATGGGATCATCTTTTATATCTGTACTCTACTTCGAGCATTAACATTTTAACACCTCATATAAACTTTGTCAGCATGTACATAGTCATAGTGAAGAAAGCAATACGGCCCATTGGCAATTTTTACTGAAAGTAGTACAAGCTAAACTTTTGTAAATTAACATCAAAAACGGTCTTACCCGTTCTATGAAATTGCAGCTGTAACCCATTCTGTATAAAAAAAATCGTACAATTTGAATGGATTCTGCCACATATTTAGTACAGGATTGATATTTGCTTCTTCAGCGATTATGTATTTTTATGCTGAAGGTACTTTGCGAGGGATGATTGAAGCTCTGTCATAGTAGTCCAGTAGGGTCCCATAAATTCCCATTATTAGCTTATTTGCTTTACAGCCCAACATCTATAAAGAATGAGACAAAGAGCTCATTGAATCCAATTATACCCTACTGTGTTGTCTGTTCTTATTCTTCCATTAAATGGATGTCAGATAAATTGATCCTAATTCCAACAAATTCTCCCAGCTGCTATCATGACATGCTTTGAAATGTACCCGGCTTTTTACAAGTGGCGAAAGTTGTTGCAAAATGTTGCTCACAACTTAAGCTAATGATTATGGACATACCGACATTTTATACTTCAAAAGATGTCGCAAGAAATAAATTGTTATGCCCTTTAAGAGAACTGAAATTTTTCTTCAACTTTATGTATATGTACTCCTGCTGAATTCCAATTTGAGCTATTAACTTCGCCCAAGGTTCACACTCCGGAGTTCTAAATTATGTACGAAATATGTTGCTATACATATTTCAGTTTTTTGGAATGAAGCAGTGTATCTGTAATCTGTAGCGATAAAGTATTTATAACAAGCAGTTGCAACAAAAATATAATTAATGTTCCTGTTGCTTCTGTACTGTCCACTTCTCCCGGGACATTAAGGTGTCTTTTCACACTAGCTAAGAGCGTCATTGCGAAAGTTTCGTGTTTTTGACAACTGTCTAGTTGTTTTCGCTCAGCATTTTAGTGTCAACAGTGATATAGGTGTCTGCATGGTACTCCAATCTGAATTCGAATGCTTTACCAATAGAAAGAATCTGAATCGACGTCTGGTCCACCGTCACCATCGACACTGAACCTTATCAAGAAGTGTTCAAATTTACGACCTTACTAAAGACGAAGTAGCATTTTCAGTGCAAAATAAATATTTAAAAAAGGCTTATTTTACATCTAGGTCAATTAAGGCAGGTCCTGGTGCAATTCCCCACTCCGAAGTGAAGAACTATTAACTGTTCAGGCGATTCAAATAAACGAGGTGATTTCGTCGAAGGTCTCCTTACGTACACAGAGATTTCGCTGAATCCAACGAGGGTTGAGAATAAAAGTAAATATTATCATTATCACAAAGGGTTACTGCAAAACAGTAAAACGGAAGTATGTACATACGTAAGACACATTTTGCGTGACACAAATTCTGTAGCAATACGATAAAACTAAAGACTTAATATCCACGAGGATGAGGAAGTTAGTGATTGAAGAATCGAAAACAGATACAGACAGCAGATTAGTGGACCACGTCAAATATTCCGTCGCGATATTCACTACAATTGTTGAAAAGATTAATGTAAACCCAGGGGTCAGCAAGAAGCCAGCAGTAAGTCTATAGGCCTTCTTGCTGTCTTTGCTAATTTAATAAAAACTTATCATTTTTTGCTCAGCCGGAATACAAATAAATAAAAGATAATACAAAAATATGTTGGTCGAAAACGAGTGGAATTGTTGATAATAATTGTTTGCGTTGGCACAGCCGCCAGAGGAAATACACAATCTTAACTAAGACGGATACATACTACATGCCCAGCCGAATTATAAATTACAGAAAGCATGTGCACATGGGATTTCATGGATTCATATTCAAAACTACCTACTGAAGTTCGCCCTATAAAAGAGAAAACCCGTCTGCTCTTGGATTTACTCGCATAGTAGGCTCCAATACAAGACACAACCGACAAAAACAAGCAACGAAATTGCGCCGGAACCGAGACGAAACGCATGACCACGTCAACTTTAACGTTTGTCTGGCAACTCACTACGTCCGAAATTTTCAGCTACGAGAAGCCACAGTCATCGGCAGCACACAAATGTAATTAGGCACATGGGTGCACATAGTCAGTTCGGATATGTCAAGTGATTAAGGTACAATTTTGTCAATGTCCTTTGCGTGTCAAAATCATTAGGTTGTGACAGTATTTCAGAGACTATATAAACTTGTTCCAATAAACCGAGCATGAGAGTAATTATACAACCGTCAACGTCAACTACTGTGCAAGCCAAGCGCATATAATTTCAACAAACACAGTTTACACGTAAAGGGCAAAAATTATGGCATTGCCTATTAGACTAAAATACACATTCCTCAAGTTCAGCTGTATCGAAAATCCCATTAAAATCAAGTAACAGGTAGATATAAATCAGGAGGGAGGCTTCTGATCTCTTCCAGTGGAACGCCCTGTCAAATAGCGGAGTCATAAGTGCAACGACGATTTACTGGCAACTGGTGACTTGTGATCTAAAATCCCAACAGACGATTCGTGAAAGTTGTTGACAAATATGATTAATGTGACACATACCTACACTTGCAAACTTTCATACCATTCCTTTAAGCTGCCTGTCTTTCATAACAAATTTGTAATCTGGAAAGAAACACGAAAATAAAATCCACTTACATGACACATCTGCTTCGGTTATTCCACAGACACATCAGTGGCTGATTAAAAACGTTTTCTGCGTTGATAATACAAAAATCTTTGGTTTAATGAGTGTCGCAAATTGTGTGTTCAGTTCTATTGTACCGGTTAGGGTGACACAAGTTAGAATGTAATCGAACACTACCACTACTTACAACGAATACATACATTAAGGCAGTTTTCTACAGGCAGTAGTTAGTTTCGTTTGTGAAAAATAAATTTATTATTAAACTTTTTGGCGCCTTACTAACTGCTAAAACTTCTTGGGCGCCTCACTAAAACTTTTACTGGAACAAAATGAACTACTCGGATATTGCAGGGAATGTGTCGGATATTGTAGGAAATGTGTCGGACATCGTAGGAAATGTGTCGGATATACCATTTTTGTCGAATGAAAACCGCACAAAAGTTTTGCTGTGTAGAAATAGCACTTGGGCAGTCATTACCCAAACTTCGATCACAATCACTGCGATGCTGGGTTTAATCGGCAATACTTTGAGTTTGATAGTGCTTCGGATGCCGAAAATGAAGTCGGCCTACAGTTTACTACTGTGTGCACTTACTCTGTCAGACTCTGCCCAGCTAGTTGTTCACATCATTCACTTCAGTTGTCCCGTCCTGGGAATCAGTACCGTTGGTATGGATCCGATTTCAATCAAAGCAATCTCTATGGTCGCATATATTGGTAAGAGTGGGAAAGGGAAGGGTAAATTAATTGATCACAATTACTACTATTACTCTATACTACTAACCACAGTATAATTAACACACTGCTTCGAACCGTCATCATTATTGATTAAGTTTGTAACTAATGATATTAACCTGAACTAATATCTGTATGTGATTATGTAACATTATTGCAGCTCTGACAGCCTCTTCATATTTTACCGTTCTTCTGTCGTTTGAACGGTACACTGCTGTCTGCAATCCATTTAAAGCTTTGTCCATATTTCCAACGACAAGACGGATGTTTTATTACATAATTGCGATCATCGTTTTCGCTTTACTTTTCAACTTGCCAAAATGGTGGGAGGTGATTCCTTCTAGAGATGTTAAAACCGGCGTCGCCCGACTAATACCATCACCCTTGAAAAAGAACTCTGTTTATGCTGGTCTCTACGTGTTTTGGGCCAATGTCTGTGTCAACTTCTTGATACCACTTGTCATTCTTGCAATTCTGAATAGCTTCATCTACAAAGGGGTATGTACGAACAAGGCATTGAAGTATTACCGAAGTATTGATTTATTCATTTATTTACCCAGTGTAAAATATAAGTGCAGGGAGATTTATATTTTACGTGATTCTTTACACGTTTTCAGATTCTTGAAGCCAACAAGACTAAGCGGTCATTATCAAAAGGGCAGGCACACAAGCAAGACATGTCCATAACATTCATGTTAATTATAGTGGTGGTGGTATTTTGCATCTGTAATATGTTCTACACAGTCATCGGATGTATTATGTACTTCTTTTCCACTTCCAGTCTCATTCTCACCCGAATTCAAAACTATTTGTATTCTTTCAATGCTTCTGTAAATTTTGCCATCTACTGTTTGTGTGGGAGTAAGTTCAGACATCAACTGTGCATTTTATGTCAAGACATACGGAAGAAGACAGGCTGTGGTGGTAAGTATGAGACTAGCATGCGTCAGCCTACTCGTTCCTCAATAATTGGAACGAGCGTGTGATTTTGTTACTTCCTTTCCAATGCATCCAATCTCATGCTATTTGTCTGGCGTCTGCAAAGATTTACTATCTCTTTTGTCAACTCCGTGTCATTTTCATATTGTCTCACACAGAGCTATGTAGTATGCAGATGAACCTAATATAGTGTGAAATTCCCATTCTCATCTCACTCATGTGTATATTCCAAGTAACCTACCAATGCAGTAATTATACAGCTTTATTAGGCTGCTATCGTTATACGAATAGATTGTCTGGAAATTACTGTTGATTTATACACCATGTGGCTCATACTTAAACTTGATATTACGCATTTTCGGAGGATGAAATTAAAATATGTAGACCGCTTTCTGATCCGTTAAAAGTACAAGGCCGTTTTGAGCCCGCCCACCATAAAATAATCATAAACAGATCTCATGGAAATGGGTGACAACGTCAAGCCCAGGTGAGAAAATCTCAATGGTATGACCTATATACCACATCATCCATGTATTATATGCCCACTGTTAAACTTATTCCAAAATGAATGAATCACTCAGACATCGATAAATCCGATAATGACGTGCTTCCTCCGCCTACCTGATCGTCACTTATACGATTCTTTCCAACATTCCGTCATGCATTACTATTCACCTTTTTACTCTTTGTGTAGCTTGTTCAATTTTGCAAATGGAATACTCTAGTTACTTTTTAATCTGTGTAATTCTAATATAAACAGAAGCATGCAAACTAACTTAAACTTGTAAAAGCTTGTGTAAACAACGTTTTAGCTGTAAGATAACACAAAGCTATTTATATGGCAGCAGTATTCTAGTTCTCCATATCTGTATTTTCTTACGCTTCGGACTAACATCACTGGTTCTTCAAGCTCTCCACCTTCCTCATTTTTACGTCCAAACGAATTGTAAAAGTGAAAAATTCCATATTCCAAAAACTTATGTAGATACCCAACAGATAGAAAATAAAATGGAAAAATGTATAAACGTGGTTCAGTTTTCTGGTTATTTGGCATTATGTTATCCTACGAAAAGCCGGGTTTTGAGCATCAGAAAATTCAAGGTATCTGTTAATTGCTTGGCAGTTGTGCGTGCGCTTTTGCCACTATATGCAGCCGTAGTGGCAACGGACATCCTGGCTCATACTCCCATTCAAGTTTTAACGAGGAGCGAACTGTATTCAGAGCATTTATTTTACAATATAGTATACTACACTAGCCTCCTGTGTGACAGTATGATTCGATTAGCTTCCGTTATTTATGCGCCTAAAATCGTCGATGTGGTGAATTCAACAAGATTTTTGGCGAATGCCTCAAAACACTTCGGTACAGATAGCGAGGGATCAGAGAAGATGAAGAGTAATGGCGAAAAAACAAACGCAAGTAATCTTCCCATAAGAGCAGCAAATTGGAGAAAATCCAAGCTTAACTATAAGCTTATTGTGCTTGCCTTCATCATCAGTTGCGCTTACGTGATGGAAGGACTCGTTGTAATACTGAAGCTGGATTTATTATCCGACGTTTGCTACAAACATGTATACAAAATGAGAACCTTGCCCGAAATTGAGTGGCTTAGAAGATTAGTATTTGCAGTAACTGATACTCTACTGTCAAACTCGGTTGCTCATGCCGTCATATTTGTTACCGTATTTGGCACAATTATGGTACATTTGCATAGAAAATACTTACAACACTTTATGACGGTGTTGGCTCCTAAATCCTCAAATATTTACTTCATACCGACGGACACGGGAGAGATCTTGAGGGAGCTGGAGATATTCACAGCTGAGTTCATTTGCTGGAAAGAATGCTGGAATAATTATTTAAAAATTGCAGGGATCTATTCCCTTGCCATCGTATTCAATGCAACCGTAACCATTATCAGAGGTTTGAGTTCAGTTCTCAGAAGTGAGTATGATAGGAAGGCACGGAGTTACAACGAAGTTGACTCGTATGGGGAAAATGCAGCCAGCCTCGGTGCCATTATTCTGATTGCATGCCTTGGGAATTTTATTGCAGAGAGCGTATGTTCTGTCAAAGCCTTCGAATTGTATTCTTTACGCTATTCGTTCGGCCTTGGTGTGATAAATGTACTTCCAATAATCTACCATAAAATCCTAACCACATGAATTTAAATTATTTACTTTTCAGATAAAAGACAGCTTAGATGAACTTCGAAATGAATTCAGTCAGATAGACTTTTGTAGAAATTCGAAGGTATGTCACAAGTTTTAGAATAATTTCATTCAACTGTTGAATATAGAACCCATTTAATAGATCAACAAGTCTGGCTGACATCTGTTTCAGGTGAAGAAAACATTTAACTTGCTCAAGAAAGGTGGATGGCAATTAACTGCGGCTGATCTTTTTAGCATAAATCATGGTCTGATTCCGGGGGTAAACGAACAATTTCAAAAAACTATCATTAATTTTTATGGACGTCTTGGCTTCTGTTTTTAGCACAACGCAATATAATTCAGGGTTTTTGTGTGACAGGTTATAGGAACAATTCTCACTTACTTCATTTTCATTTTTCAACTCAGAACCACTGAAAGAAAAGGATGTCCGTAATATGGCAGATTGCAGTCTACTAGTATTCCAAATTACTATTCGTGAGGGTTTCCGATACCTGAACCGACCGTCGTAAACCAGTAGTTTTCTTAACATCCTAGACTACTGTCTGGAATATCTGTTATATGTTTGTCATATTAATGCTGCTATATGATCTCTTATCTTTGCAGATCCGTTCGTATTCCATTTTATCCTTCTGATGGTAGCCGCACGCATTTGTTAAACGGGAGTATGCATATGTTCTGTTACTAACATTACCTACTACCTACATTAGTGCGGTCTCGAAAGTACTGAAGGTTTAGTTCTCATTTTATCAATTTTTCAAGGCTCTGGTTCATGCTTGTGAGTAACAGTGGTATAAAGTTATTACTTTCTCTCCCTTTCTTTCTCACTCACTCTCTCTATCACTCTCTCTTTCTCTCTTTCTGGATGTACACTGGCACATAAAAAATCTCTTGTGGAAAAAGTTTTCATGGATTATTTTTCTCAAAAAATTTTGAGCATGAGCATGTAATTACATGGATGATAGAGTGATAGTGATTGGTCGCTTGCGTCTTTCCTAGCTTTCCATTTCGTGTTTTAAAAGTCGGAGAACTTCACATTTCATTCGGTCACTTTTGATATGGTGCATTTTTTGAAGAAACTGTACTAACCTGATCCGACGGAGTAATATCGAGTACTGTTTTTATGCAGGAAAATGCAATTTTTCAATTGGATTGCCTTCAAGTGTTCTTTGTCATCATTGTTTGCCTTCGTTACAACATTAGCTTCATTTGTAACTGGCATGCATTTAATTTTATTGATAGAAACTGCAGCATCGAATGAGTAATTAAAGTTTCGTTACGATAGTTATTTTTAACCTATACCTACCTTTCTTTTATTTAAAACTTAGAAAAGGAGAAAATTAAGATCAATGTTTAAACTAAACACTAAGCAACTTTGAAACTGTGTACAAATCCTTGTTATGTGTTCTGTCCAATATTCGTCGAGTAGTCTTCGCAGATTCAATCACTCTACTTTTACATAGCTCGATACTACATTTTCATGAACACAATTTAATTTAAGCATTTCAGTTCATATTCCATACATTCATTGGTACTTATACTTTTCCCACACATTACACATATAAATATTATAAATCATACCAAATTATTGAAACAAGGAATTGTAGAATACTAAAATAGAAATTACTGTAAGACCAAAAGTCTTTTCTAGTTTATTTCTGAATTTATTGTGTTTACAGCTTAAGCTTAAATAAAATTATCCCAGTTTCAGAAAGATTCTAATTTAATAATGGTCGCCCGGCATCCCTCTCAAAAGAAAGTCCGTGAAATCCACACAGACAATAAAATGCTTCGGCGAAATGCAAAGACAGAAAATGGAACAAATAATTCTAAAAGACGGGGCAGAAAAAGGAAACATTCGAATGATGCTATTAGAAGTTGCAGTAAAAGCACAGTACGAGGACTTAAAAGCAAGCGAGAGTTCATTGCCCCATACGATGTGTTAAGTTTAATCAAATCTCCAATGGACACAAATTCCTACCGAATTATTCGTTTCCCTAATAAATTAAAAGTATGTCTTATTTCCACAAACTGTCACTCGACTACACCCTCAAATTCATTAAGGAGTATTCATCCCAAAACACATTCTACAATGGAAGTGAATCTTTTTAACAATCAATTTATCGGCATTGGCAGAAACACCTCTTCGGGGCTAGACCCTGAGTGTATGTCGTTGCTTGAAAAAGTAATCAATTATCCATGGGTCTGTTCCGCTGACGACATGGCTGATTATGATTCAGATATCGAAGATACTTGCTCTTCTCCAAGTTGGTACCTCCAATCAAAGGTAAGGAAAATGGAGGAAGAAGTCTTTACCGTTATTGACTCGCACCCTTTGGAAAACAAACATTTTGGAATTGCCGTTTGTATGTCAGTTGGGTCACTGCATGATCCAAAAAAGTTCCCCGGAATGGCTCATTTGTGCGAGCATTGCATTTTTGAAGGTACCAAGAAATACCCAAACGCATTTGAAATCCTACAAGAAAACTGCCAGGTTGTCAATGCATTCACGGAAAAGGAGCGAACAGTCTATTATGCCACTACAGAATCACTGGACAAATTTAAAATTATTCTTTCAGTGTTTTCAGATATGTTTAAGTTCCCAACTTTGAGCAAAGGAATAATTGAGCGTGAGATTTTGAGCGTGGATTCAGAAACAAGTTTGAGACAAACAAACGATGTGATTAGATTGTGTGATTTATTCACATCCCTCACAACATGTGCACATCCTCTGGGAAGATACCATGCAGGTGACAGATCCACACTCAAGCAACCAAAGCAAGCACTACTATCTTCTATCAGGAAGTGGTTCAAGAAATACTATCACCCAAATAATATGAACATTTCAATCCAAGGACCAATTCAAATGCCACAGCTAATACGTCTCGCCTCTGAGCATTTCTCGGACATGGCCTTTAGACGCAAAATTACCTGTGTTTCTCCTAAGAATCAAATTCTGTCATTCGGGTTCCCATTCCATCATCAACGCTTCAACAAATTGTACAAAATTAATCCATTCGAGGATCTTCAGTGGCTCGTCATCTCTTGGGTCATTCCAGGTGATGATTGGCGTGATCACGCAACCAAACCCCTACAATACTTAACTCACCTGTTTAATCAGAGGGGACGAAATAGCCTCTACGAATATTTGAGAAATCAGGGCTTTCTTATTGACTTTAAGTGCTGCTCCCCCAATCCGAGTAACTCTTACGTAAAAAGCTGTTTATACTCGACATTTGCCCTTCTTCTCGAACTAACAGACGCAGGATTTGCTAATGCCTACCAAATTATACTTGCCATCTACTCCTACATCAAAACACTCGACAAGATAGGACCGAAACGACGATTTTTTAACGAAATGCGGCAAAATTGTGCAAATATCTTCCATTATGACAGAGCAGGATCTACTGATTTCACTAATATTGCAATTTCCGTGCATACGAACGAAGATAATCCATCGTTAGCTATAACAGTACCCTCTTTAATCACCAAATATCAACCTGATCTCATTCGAAAATATATAACGGCTCTGACTCCAAGTAATATGAATATCATGATGGTGTCCAAGCATTTCGAGGGTGAAGTGACGCATACTCATCCAAATATTTTGACAGAGTATAGTCCGTTTTATATCAATCCAGACTTGTTGAAAGAAATTGAACTTATTCATCACTCTACATTCTCTTACTTCGACTACCCACCACCAAATCTTTACATTGTTGAAGATATATGTTGCCCGATTGAGCAAGTCGGCAAGTTTGACAGAGGTATGAAAATGAGAGCAGAAAAGTCAATTTCGTACCTCCATACTACAGGTAAAGCTAGTGTAATGTGTAACCATGAAGAAACTCCGAGCGGTGTCCCTCCCACAGCGATTTACACCTTTATGATCAACTCCAGCTTCTCCCCTGTGACCTGCGCCCCAAACAGTGCTATGATGAACCTGTGGGTAGAATTGTTCAATCACCACATTGAAACAAAGCACTATGATGCTCTTTCCGCTGGTATAGAATACGGGAGCTCCACCACTGACAGTGGAATATTTCTTTACCTTCAAGGCCTCTCACGTTTCCTGCCGGACATTTCGCTTTCAGTTCTCGACGAATTTCTTAATTTCAAGGTTGATTGCAAGCAGTTTGAGGATCATAAAAGCTGGCTATGGAAAGTGTATGGGAATAATTGCTTGGATAACATGACTCTGGCTCAAGATTTACTCCTATATATTACAACATGCCATCACTTTCCACTACTGAGCCTCCAGCACACTTTAGAATCAAGTCAGCTATTTAAGAGCATTAACTTAATGTCATTATTATATTGCAATATGTAAGAGCTAAACAATTTCAGAATCATTTCTCTAAATGTAAAACTTATGTACGTGATGATACAGTAAGTTACCAAGACCTGGAAAATTATATGAAAAGTTTTAAACACCAAATGTGGATTTGCGGGCAGCTTTTCGGATGTGTAACGAGCCCTCAGTTGGAAATTATAGCCGACCGTATTGCTTCAATTCCATATGATACTATAGGCGTTGAACTGTTTGAAGATGTTTGTGTGAATAATAGTTGTATAATTCCGAGGGGAGAGAAGTGCTTGCGTATTCGGTCGATATCGGAAAAGTGTCCCACCTCCTTTGTACTAAATTACTATCAACTGGGCACTATCGAAAAAGAAAATCAGGCGGTGTGTTATTTCGTGTTGAATTCGATTGCAAACTATATTTTCAACCAGCTAAGGTATGTAATATCCGGATGATAATAAAACTTTATGACTAAATATATGAGTCTTGAATATGCAAGCTATTATTTGGGCAATAATTACTACGTGGGATCATAATTTATGCTTCATATAATTGTGTTCACCTACAACTTGTGCTTTGATGCTCTGGGCATTAGTAATAAATTCATTCATTATGATCCTCAGGACAAAGGAGCAGTTGGGATATCTGGTGTGGACATCATACGCTGACACTTACGGTATTTCAAGTTTCCAAGTCTGCATCAACTTTCAAGCGGATAGATTCACTCCAGGTTACGTCGATGAAAGAATCAATGCATGCTTTCATTTGTTCTACAAGGATTATTTACAGTCGAACATCACACTGAAAAAACTTTTCAAAAAATTCCAAACTCAACATGGTAGTAAGAGCAACCCAAGCACAAACATGGCCTGCAGTCGGAAACTTTTTACCGGAGACAATACGGCGGAACCAGATGCTAAATTTTATTACAAAAATCTCAAGAATGTTAAGGAAAACGCCGACAAAACTAAGGAAATGCTGCATTTGGATAAAATTCGACTATTTTATAAGGCGCACTTCCCCTATAAACTTAGTAACGAAGGTGGTGGAAATAGACATATTCGAAAATTATCGATCCAAGTAAAAGGATATAAAAGGGACGTGAAAAGCTCACCAAAGGAACCGCAGTTTGAGGGACTTCTGAGAACGATTTATGCAGGCGAAATAATTTGTGATGCTGAAAAGGATGTGGAAGGAACAACCACTGAGGCTAATGAAATAAACTTACGACAACTGAAATACGATTTTCCAACTGACCTCACGGATGAAAATGGTTATTTTATCAACAACTTGCTTAAATTCAAAAATCAATTATTTCTGTATCCTAATAAAGTCAGAACTAATCCTGATTAAGATTAATAAAAGTCTCGGAGGAATTGACGCAGAGTAAAGGTATAGTTACCATCTAGAATTATGAGACTCAAGGATAAAACAATTATTTTTACCATAGTTAAGCTATGTACTCTGCATTAAACTTAAAGTTTCTGAACCCTATGATGAACCTTATGATATTCTATCATAAGGTTCATCTAGCAAACCAATATGAATCTGTGAATGAAGCACTTTGTACTTTCTATGTTCTAGCATTGTAAGTAGCATCAGCTGCAAATATGTTT
>JAAXYX010000242.1:0-12285 GCA_036851915.1 Ptenothrix huangshanensis | reverse complement strand
TGCAAATATGTTTACTTTCTCACCAACAATTTTTCGAATACAACGAGTTTACAGCGGGGAAAAGGTACCTGTAATGCAAAATTGGTAGACTAAAGCAAGAAATCTAACTTTAGTCTCCCAGTCTCCCAACGTTGCCTTTAATGCACTTCAAACTAAAAATAAGACCTTAGGTTTCCGACAGAAGTATAACGCTTCAATATTTTGGATTTTAATATCTGTTTGCATTGCTATTAATTCTGTACTTAATTAAAATATCCTAAAAATCAGTTGTCTATTGAATAAATAATTCAAAAATAATTATCTTCGCGTCCTTACATTTGTTTCGATGATTTGTATCACGCGTATATAAACCAATATACCACATACGTCAAGTATTGAATATACAACAACAATCAACTTAAAATCTTACAATAGAATTAAAGAATAAATTGACTTTTGAGCTTTGCCGTTACAAATATGTTAACGATATCTTTATCACCTTAAACAACGTTGCTAATAAAAATGATAGATAATATTGTAAGTTAAAATACCCGTGGTGAATATAATTTAAAACATCAAATGCATTCGAAGCATTATAATTAATTTGCCCCACATTCGACGCAATCGCTATTTGACAGTTGACATTAGCACAAACTGAACATTGCAAAAATGGAATGGCTACCACATGAATCATGATCATGAGTTGTTGCTGGAATTCTTTAAAATACTGTTATTATTAATATTATTATTGTTATTGTTTATGAGGGTGTATAAAGGACGACATTCTAAACGTATTTCTCCAGCTGGAACCGAAGTATCTAAAGCGTAAAAAACATTTGCGTTCGCTGGGAATTTTAGTTCTTTGTGTGGAAGCACTTGTACCAACATAAAGTTTCTGGGATCTTCTTCTTCTAACCCAAGCTTTTCCAAAGCTTGAGCTAAAACTCGAGGCGTATGGTCCGAATTGCCAACCATCATTGATTTATACAGCACGTCACTTTTTGCAGGGGACGATACTTTGACGACGACTGCAGATTCAGGAGTAGTTGAGGACAGCCCACTTCCGTTTCCACCACTCCCCGTAGCCCCGTATAATATTGAACTTTCATTTGAACTTGGTATTGAGCCCTACAAACAAATCCAGTGATATTAGTGCAATCAGAAAACGGCTCTGCATGACAGCGATTTTAAAATTAATTGCTTCAAGTCCTCACAATATGAGATATAGCTCCAAAAGAGTACTATACAGACCTTGCGTTGCAAAGCTGATTCGATATTTTCTGACGAAGAATTGGAAGTAAACGAATCCGTTTTACGATGACCTTTAAAAGTGCTACGTTCGGGCTGGATAGAAAGAGATAATTCATATGCAGTTTTGTCCTCCAACACAACTAAAGAATTAAACCACGCCGTAAAATAAGGATCTTCTTCGAGCTGATACCCTTTCGCGGACCCTTGAAGTAATTTCAACTGGAAAACAACAAATACCACGTACTTAATATAACTGACTTGCTTTTTTCGCGAAATCGCAACTACATACATTACAGAGGGAACAGAATGGAAATTTCATCTCAAGCTCAACTAAGCATGTTGTTTATGTAAACAAAACCCCATCTTATTAACCTAGATGAGCTTTTAATGCCATAAAAATATAATGATCAATTTTTAGAGTGTACCTGTGCTAAAATTTCAAATTCCTTTTTTCGCTTTTCGAAATTTATTAGGTTTCCATGAACACGATCGGGAATAGCAGAGTCAATGAATGTTAAGTCGGTAAGGAATGTACCAAGGTACGGTACTGTTCCATTGGGAGCTTCATTTTCAACAGGAAAAAGGCGTGTTGTACTCTGTGCTCCCCGGAGTACTCGATTAAGAAATCTTTTCTCTCTTGGACTTTTGGTGGGTGTGGAAAATTTTGCTGTTCCTTCTGCTTCCAGCAAAGTTCGTTGCGCCATCCGATTATTTTCTTCCGAGAATATTTGCGATAACTGCGTAAAAATAGCGAGACGTTCTTTTGTAATGAGCTGCCAAATTTTTGATAGACGAAATACTGGATTCGATTCTAGGCCAGAAACGATTGCTTTGAGGGAAGAGAAGTTTTTAAGCAGACGCAGCTCCTGTAAAATATATTAAAAATATAATTCTTGTTTAGCCTTGGCTTGCTTGAAAACGTGTTACAACTCGTCAAGCTCTGAATCGCAATGAAGAAAACTTTTAAATGTGCATTACCTGTGCAATTCGAACCCATTTATCTAAAGATTTAGCTCTTTGTTGAATGCTAGCAGATGAGTCTAAAAGAATTGTAGCCACGACTCTACCGGATAACGCATTAAATTGCTCCACTGTAGCTGCAACGGTGGGGCAACCGCACCTTCTCTTCCACAGTCCTCCTAAGCATTCCCATACTCGGAGGTTCAGAAAGAGTTCCTGTAAACAATACAAACGTGTTTTCAAACATGGTGGACGCATGAAATTTTGTTGACGAAAATGCAACACACTGCTATTATGCTCTTTATGAGAAAATCATTACCTTGTCAAAGTAAGTTAGCTGCTGAGCGAAATGAGATTCCGGGATACATTGAAGTGAGTATGTTTTTATATAAATTGGGGAATATGCTCGAAGGGAATGAACAGAAGACGCCTTTTTCATCTTCCGCCTAGTTTTTAATTTGTATTGCGTTTTAAGAAGTAACGATTTTAAATTCTCTTCTTGTGCAAAAGGAAGAACAGTCTTATGCAAGCATTCAAACCCCTCAGTTGATTGTTCAAAGTCTTCAGGGTATGTGTCTAACCACACATTCATTACATCCAGCATTGTTCTGTTATCAAATCGAAATCAACAGATCAGACAAATAATACAATCATTAAATAATTCAATACCTAAGAATGAACAATTTTTAGTAATTTATATTATTTATTACTTGGTTAAGGCCTCATCTTCGGATGATCTGTAGATTTGAATAATTTCACGCATAACCTCAGCCGGCGAAGAAAATGCACGATAAGTTGCTAAAAACACGCTAAGATGAGTAGCCTAAATGAAAAAAACGTTTAGAAGAGTTAATTAAATAACTAATTTTAGCAACTAGGTACATGATGAAAAGACCAAAGCTATGACTGAAAATGCTTACTTGTACATCGCTATCATCATTGGCAATTGCTTCAATAACTTTTCTCAGAGATCCAGCTCTTAAGACCTTAACGCGAACAGTTTCCCACATGAGATGAGCAATTTCTCCATTATCTTCTGGTGGCCCGCTGAAAGCATTGGAAGATGGCTTAGTATCCTCCAACGTGTGACTTCCACGAGCCTGGACAATTTGTACAATTGATGATGGTCTTTGATAGCGAACTTTCTTCAAAAATATCCCCCATACTGCATCCTCCTCCTTTTCTTCACCCCAGTGTCGACTATTTTCCTACAACATAAAGGACCACACTTGAGGAAACTCCAATTTTTGTACGTTCATATAAATGACCCCTTAAATTCCGACTCTAATGAATCGTGAATAATTAGGAAATTGTAGTTACCACGGGCGCGAGTGACGCTGCGTCATCCGAATCCATGAATACAAGTTACAGCTGTTTTACGGCTCTTGACGACGTCTCATCTGCAAGTTATTAGAAATTCGTGTTACTTCGTTTACCTCGATGTATTGGCCGATTTCTTAGTTATTTAAGTATTGGTGCAATAACACACTTCATGATCTTCTAGTCCGAACAAATATATACATCAGATTAGCCACCAAACTGTTATTATTGCATGCCTTCAAATTCTATTAACTAATTCGGTCGCTGCCAATGTCAATGCATCACCAACACTGAATTGTGCAGTTTTAATAAAGCAAGAACCAAACAATAGTTGATCATTTTTCGTAAAACTGAACAAAGTTGAGACGAAAATTTCCATACAATAAAATATCTTTGAAGTGAGATTACAACTATTTCCCGCACTCTCATCGAACTTACATTGCCTTCTGAAAATTCAATCAACACTGTGCAGTTGCAATTACGCTGTAAGTAAGTGACCAAAATATTCCCTGCTATTTACCATAAAATACGAACGGAGAGGGGTGTGTAGGCGTAACTAAGTGATCCTTGCGACATTTTTCAACACTTCAAAACGTGCAAAAGTTACGATACGAGCTCTTAACCACACTTGGAACGTGTAACTTTTGTACATACTAGAGACCTAATCAAGGATGAGTTGGAGTCGGGTTTGGATGAGAGCAAAATATATATAGGCATTTGAAGTAGGCTTCTAGGTTTTAATTTTAAATTACCACAAACAAGCACAAGATTGTAACTTATTATAATCACATTAGTTCACTCACAACTCAAAACTACAGACAAATGAATAATTATCTCCGTGTGTGTGTCAGTACAATATGCGCTAAATACATTTCCAACTATTAGTATTTAGTACTTTTGTACACTTACTTTGCTTTCCTAATAGTCACGCTCACAGTCAAGCAATCATTTTCATTAAAGAGCACACATTCATTTGGAAAAACTATTTGAAATTCGTTGCTTAAGTGAAGTTGTAATTCGTACCAGTGACTACAGCGTTTCATTTAGCACATCTTTATTAGCGATTATTTAGTTGGATGCTAAAAACGGACTGAAGCCGAAGATCGGTGGATATAAGATTACGTTGCATGGTTAATGATATAATTATTTACACTGGATTTTTACATCCCTTCTAACCTTGTCCAACCCAGCTAAACTTAGTCAACACGAAAACCACTGAAGGAAATTGCGGCTAGAAACTTGGGTAAAAACTAGTCACAGATTTATAATAAAATCCAGAATTTTCCACATGCTTTTAATGCTCTTGAATATGTACTTATTTAGACTCCTAAGCTCGAGTGTATGTAAAGCAATGGTGACGGGCTTGGGATGTTGCTCTTTAAATCGTAAATACTTTGAAATATAAAGTAAGTACGGCCAAGTATTTTCACGGCCATAACTCGCATTACATTGATTGCACTTTACAAGAAGAGGTAGTGGAAAAGTGAGACATTTAAACGAACAGAATAGATGCGACACACATGATTGACGCAACGCTAGGAACAGACAGTAACAGAGACACAAAGAAACACCAAGTGTAAGCATAAGTACTGCTCCACTGTTCCAGTCGGCAACTCATAATAATTTACAATTGCCACTTCCGCTATAGAGTTAGTGCCAGATTGTTCGCACACTCAGTATGGAATGCAGATGGTAGTGGTGCAATTAAATAAATAGTCTATTTAAATAAATACATAGAAGGAATGAACGATATAACCTTCAGAAGATGCGGCACAAGGCACAACTGATTTCATTCCGACCTCAAGGCACACACTCAAATATCGTGAAGTAAATATACATGTTAATCTGCCAGTATGTTGTAGTTGTAGAATACAATGGGTTATGTAGACACACAGCTAAGATGACACACAGAATAACGAATCAAGACTAAAGAGGAAGCACAACTCGACAGACTGAACCGTAGATATTTCAAGATATTTATCGCTTGCATTTAATAAGCACAAGTGGATGGTTTTGAATCAGGCAAAGGCTACAATGGATAATGGCATAAAATATACATTGTGTGGTGCTATGATTCCACCTACCTACATACCTGCATACCTACACTAGCACAGATAAACGTAGATTGCTAAATGCAAGCCTAACTAGCATACAGTTGCAATGTTCACTTGTTCAGAAGTATGCAGCATGTAATGCCAACTTGTAGACTTGTCGATTTTTTAAAAGGGGTTGAAGAAAGTTAAGCCCGAGGCCTGGAAACTGCGTTAGACGACTGGTTCAAGTTGCTCAAGACATGACAAGACAAGACTGACTACTGACACTGACTAGCGAGTTGACTGAGGAGGAACATCTTGTGGGGGGGTTGAATGACCCTGACAATCAAACGAGGCGACTCCATAACATACAACAACAACGAGGAAGAAGAACAAGAAGGTGGTGAGATTTGGAGAGGAGACTAGAAGCGAGGTGCCAGTGCTTCATGCAAATTCAACATCGAAATTCAGCATTCAACACCTGTTCGCTCAGCATCTTCCACTGTCAAACTGCACAGTACTGCACAGCACTCCACACTCAAGTCATTCAATCCGCATTTCTGGCGTACCAAAGTATATTCTCACCGTCTCTCGTCATACATCCCTCGAACACGCAATCAGGAAAAGAATTTAGGGGCGATTCATTAATTATGTAATGCTGAAAGGGGAAGCTAACAATCAGGATCAATGTTACGATGCGCTACAAAGGTTAGTTAGTGGTTTAATTAACGTCGTAACGCAGTTTGAGAATATCTTTATCGCACACAACAACAAATCGAACAAATCTTAAATCAATGTGAAACTCGACTACCTACGTATATAAAAATCAACTAGTCAGAGTTCACAACACTCTTGAAGTTTCGAAAGAGCAAACAATAAATTGAAGTTGGAACTTATTGGAGTATTTCGTATAAATATTAGGCCTGGTAGCTTACGCATCTCAAAAATCTCGATTACCAACATTTAAAAACCTTTAGACATTTGGCAGTATACTTTATTTATGCACGTATTAACGAAGGCAGATATTTATTTTTGGTTACTACAGGGCAAAAAATGCACACAAAATATTCTAAAAGCTTATAACTGCATGTGTAACTTTTCTGGAGGCCGAAAATCATAAACTAAGAAGTTTGGTGCTTGAAATTTCAAATTATATAATAGGTAGTTGTTATTATTTATTTCAAAATTTTACCCGAATCAGTCCGAAATCTTCGGATTTACTTTTAAGAGTTCAATTCCAATATCTTGTTAACAACTCAGATTTTACTATTTTAAAGGACGATAAAACGTACAAGACATCCGGTTTTTTCTCCAATGATTATGTGCACATCAAGAAAACAAGGGTGAAATTAGCAAAAGGATAACTTATAACAGGACTTTCACACCCTAGCTTCACATATCCCCAGTTCAGGTTAAAGATGACAACTGACAGCTACCTAAAACCCCAGCCCAAGATCTGTTTGAACAATAATGAACATCCAGCTTACTAATACGTATTATCCACGTTACTAGGAACGTAGTAAAAATCGTCTTTTTTGCGTCGCGTAATTAATGAAAGTCTCTTTACCTAAAAAATGTCCATCTCCTCTCGACACAACCAACTCACGCTCGAAGTCACTCTTACTCTAATTATAGTCATGCCATCCTCAACAATGTATGGCATGTTTTCACACCTTGGAATGTCCCAAGTTGACACAAGACAACAACTAATTGTACCATAAAGCATTCTTGTAATCATCTGAACTGCTAACTGCTAATCGATTAATCATTATTGATCAACGAACAACGATTACAGACGTGTCTAATAGGAACAACTCATTTAATCGTCTACAATTAAGTATCGACATGAAATTACACCTCTACAATCACATTCTATATATATAACTTTTGTTTAAGAAAAAACCAATCGCATAACTAATGATCTTCCTATTGCACAATAATAATATAACTTCGTTTAAAAATAATTCATGTCCTGCTTTCAACCTCAGCGGCCACATCATTTCAATTTGATTCAACACCTCAACATACAATTTTCAAAATTTTAGAACTCTTATGACATGCTATTGCACCAAAGCACCTACTTAATTAAAATGATAGCATCACGATTTATTACACAATTCATTACAATAAATCCGAATTTTGATCTTGTTAGTAGCTAAATGTTGCATTATGCATCTTTTAAAACAACAAGCATTAAAATCGGTTCACCATGGATCAGTTTAATTTTATTTGCCCATAATATAGTCTTATGTACATACATACGTATGTATATATTTAATGTACCTATTTAATGTATAAGGCCCTCTAATCTAATCCTGAGGAAGTTGAATCAATCTAAAATACAGTGGACTACGGCTTTTACACCAACTGGTACGCGTATGATTCGAAATCAGTTAAAAAATGATAGAAAAAAGTTACTGTGAATCTGGTGAATATAATATGTAATTATACAATTTATAATAACTATCGATTAGTGTTGACAAGTGCATACTCCCCTTAATTCTCTTGCGGCTATTTAAATTCTCTATCTCCTCCTCCCCCTACTTTCTTTAACCAGACTTCTTAAATGCAACTTACTCCATTACATAGAACACAAATAGGTAGGTCTAATATATTTATTATTACCACAGCCATATGCCATATTATAATTCAATATATATATATATATATATATATATATATATATATTGCATACCTACACACTCTATAATGTGGACCTAGTGTATTTTGCTGAGAGAGAAAGACAAAATTTAAAATAAACCTGACACTGTCCTCCAGCTAGCATAGCCTAAACAGACGCAGTGCACGGGTACAAACTTTTGTCACATTTACTTTATGGTGATTATAGTTTAAATACTGTAACTTTTTACAAATAAATACTGTTTTAATAAATTCATAATAATAAACCTTAAGGTAATACAGGAAAGGAAGTCTACCCTATTATGGGATCTCAAAAATGAACTTATAACAAAAATACAATTATAATATAACCCTTCAAAAAACCGTCAATAAACAGCAAACGAGGGCACTGAGATAGTGTCGTTTATCAGTTTATCAATTTTTTTAGATTACTGCACACAACAGAACAATAAAAGAAGAAATGAAACGAATTGGAAAAACAAATTCCCAGAGCTGGTAGAGGCAATGCGTTAAATAAAATAACTTCAAGGTTTCTCCCATTAAACGTGGCTACATAATGAACCTAATTGCTTAATAGAGGCATTTAAAATTGTTTAATTGTAACAGATGTATTTTCAGATGCATTGTCAACAGACTCAAGGTCTGTTGTTAAGTGTATATATTAAGCTTTACTAATTTTAATGTAGGTAACTTATTTCACTAAATAAAATTCTCTTTCGTTCCACTCGAATAATATTGACAAATACCACTAGGATGTTTTGAAGGCTTAAAACGACGTACTTTTCTTGAGTGGTAAAAGTTTGAAAAGAGAAATCAATTCCTCTAAAACTGATGATCCCTGAAATGAAAAAGCTAAGTCAGAAGCACTAAGGTTGAAGGTATAGAGAGCATAATTGATTTACCTTGCGACCTAAATGTTTACATATAAGCCGTAGAATATATTTTGACTGCATGATGTGAAAATTATTAGATGAACCCCGAAAAAGCGAGATGGAAACAAAATTTCTTATCAGAAACTCTCTTGGACTTTACATACTTAACATACATGTGGTCATTTATTCCAATGATACCTTCTGAAAAATGAAAGGGACGAACACTAGTTCCAAAATAAGACATATTTTTCTAGAACGGCCTATTACATTCAAAAATAGGGATTTGCAATAAAGGGGAGTCGGGAATTTGGGAGCATCCCAAAATTTTATATCCAACCACTTACTAGACTACAGATAAATAAACAAATTGTACCGTAATACTTACCTTAATGGCAATGTTTTATATAAATCCTGCAGAAAATGTTTTGAAACTGTTGCGTCTGACCACTTGAAAGTCATTTCCATGCTGCTTTTGTAGACGGTAGACGGTTATGTTGCATCCAAAAATTGCAAAAATATTTTCCATTAAAACTTTTATAGTGCTTATAAAAGTTTTAAACACTTTGATCATACAACATGAAGGAACGCTTGCAAATAAACTCAAGAGTTAGATGGTGACGACTGAATGGTTGTAATTGACATTAATTGTTCAAAGCGCGATATAACATAAGCTGTAAATGGGCGTTCGGTGTTTGATCTAAATACTGTTCTCATGTGTGGCATTGTAACATGTGCAGATCATTGTAAACAGGATTCACAAACTTTGATACAACTCTCACTTCTATTTAGCAAAAGCGGCTAGTATTTTCGGCCGTTTTAGAAGTAGGACCTTTTTAACTAAGCATTGCACATATATTCAGACTGTATAAACAATACACACCAGAGTTAAAACAGGTTAAATTCAAATATTGCTAATAGCGCAATTTATCTGGATGCTGAGCAATATTTTAATTTCAAACAATAAATAAACTAAGAAACACTAGTAAAACCGTACTTTCCACCCTGAATAAATGTCAAACCCAGATAACCGCTCAGTATAATCCGTTTCTATTACCGAAATATACAAATTTTAAACATCAAATGCAAAGTTGGAAGTTTAGTTTGTCTAGCTAGCATGATGCAGACACACAGTCAACAGTCTCAGTCAGTGATTGGGATAGATAACACAAAAACAAAGTGTAAAGACCCATTTGCGTGGAACTGGAACAAATTCAAAACTTATAAACTTACATATCCTTTTTTTTGTTTTTTTATTTTTTCAGACAATTTTCGATGTCGATGTTCAATGTTAGAATGCTATCTCAATATAATTATGCCGTTTTTACACTTCAATGCTGTACATATGACAGAATCCTTACGAATGCTAACAGGGAATGACGAATGTATTTCAATTTTGTCGTGTCACGGTGTCATTGTTGACTGTCAACTGTTGATTGTTCTCAATCCATATTGTTGACCATGTACTTATATTTACACTTCACACTCAACACTTGTTTGCTTCAAATGCTAACACTATCAATTGTTCAAACTTCAGCTTCACCATAAAGAAATAATCGCACCCAGCAATTTTCTGAGCAAATAGACATACTAGTAGTATTAAAGCTGCTCGTACTTATCAAAAAATAAAAGTTGATGCAATTGTAATTAATTATTTAACTACAATTATCACCTACAGGTACCAGGAAAATATCACCTGAAGCAAAGTGAAGTACCTTGGAAGCAACATGTACCATGTACATATGTACCTCATATTAAAGCTAGATTTTTGGAAAAGCCCGCTCATATAGCTTGCACATAGTTGATAGTTGCATTCACCGCTCAGACTGTAGTCTGCAGTGCTCACACTGCTCACTGCTCACTCAGTACTCGCACTTTAAACTATTAAATGCTATTACTATGCACTACTATGGATCATTTGTATGAGAAGTATGAAATGAAGTCACTTATATTTTTATTATAATTTAAAAAGTATAAAGGAATTAATATGCAACAGTAGACACATATGTTGGGAAGCTAAGATGATCTGTACAGATTCTGTACAATAATCAATGATGTGACAACAGCAACAGGTGCACTCCCTGGACTCCCTATAGCTACTGCTAGCAAGCAAGATGTAACCAAGTAAAACTATACTTTGCGACGTAAAGAGTTAAAGAGCGTCGTATTTAAGCATTCCCAAGTCCCAAAAAGTACGACCATACGACTGTGAAAAACTGAGTATTTTAAAATGTAAGCTTCGTTGCTTTACATTCAACATTCCTAAATCACGGTAAAATTTGTCAAAATCGATATAATTAGAGTTAATTAGAACTTTTGAATTTTAATTAAAACAGACAAAGAAAATGACGACTGCTAATCGGAGCTCATTTGATGCTCCCGCACCTGGGAAAGAAGCGGGTCCGGGGTTCATCGGCATCAAGTTTTGTCCTGAATGGTAATCCCTACTTCCATACTATACGAAGTTACCTTTTTCTTTTGTACTTATGACTTAATTCTTAACTAGGTTACTGTAGACATTGGTAGGTAACTTTATCCTTTAGTGGTGTGTCTCATCAAGCTTGCACGTTGCACCGATTCCTGTCGTCCGTTTATAGTTTGATTTTTGAGTGTTTTTGATGTTTGAATTTTTTTCTTTTTTTTTCAGCAATAATATGCTGTACCCTCGGGAGGACAAAGAAAATCGGTTACTTCTTTATGCGGTTAGTTTTTACTTTTTGTAAAATCTGTTTTTAATTAACTTTAGTTAAAACTTAAGTTCATGGTTCACATGCAACATGCAACATTAGGGTCACTCATCACTCATGCTAATCATCTGCAATACTTGACACTAACTCCATATGCCATAGTTCCGAATCATTAAATTATTTAAAATACCGTAAAACCTCTAATTATAGCCCGGGCTACCATTGTAAATATTGCCTCTTCTTTCCGGTCATCTTTAGAGGCCGGCTATCTTTACAGGCAGGCTATCTTTAGCAAACTTAAAAAATATGCTGAATGTTTTTGATTTATTTGAATCTTTATTCCTCAACTTGTCGGCGTTCTAATAATAAAAAAAAATAAATATATGAGCTCACAAAAGAGAAACAATTACTTTGAAAAATAGTACATAATAGCGGTAAACCCATTAAATTGTAAACGGCGTTGTATCGTTGTAAACTTACAAAATTGTAAAAATCACCATGGAGATGCAGAATAGTTACAAAATGTAGTAACTTTTACGAAGTTTG
>JAAXYX010000241.1:0-49971 GCA_036851915.1 Ptenothrix huangshanensis | reverse complement strand
TTAAGTGTAAAGTGAGGCAAGTCCAACTAGGCTTCACTGGACTTGCCTCACTTTACACTTAAGGAATTCATGGACATGCCTCATTTTGCATCCAGCAATTTTTGGACTTGCCTCATTTTGGCTCTTAACCGACGCTATGTAGGCATTCCCACTGTGTTGATAGTGTTTCGGTCTCCACTAGAACACCGCGATTAGCATCATATAGTTGTGTGTACTTACATACGCAGTTTTTGAAAATGAGCACTTTCTTCCGCATGAACAACGCTCCACACCGATTTGTTTAAATTATGGTTGAAATTAAATTATCCTGAGTAGGTATGTAGAAACAAAATACCAAGGAGAAAAAGTATTAGGCTCAGGATAGGATCAGGATACTCGCTACTGGTTTTGGAATACCGACTTGTCTGTAGTCTGTAGGTAGCTCAGCCATTGTTCTATTAGTAATATGCCACATGTATAAAATGACTCTTGTTCTACTACGTACTACCCATGTTACGTATATGGGTATGCTTGTACCTACATATAATTATACGATATGAGTGTGAGTATAGTAAAGTACATCTTCGTCTCTGCATTAGTTATAAACCCATGAGCCCATTTTATCTGCGCCTTACGTTTTGATTTGACTTTTATTTTATTTCAAAGTGGATTTCCTTGTAACTGAAATGCGTAAGCGTTCAATTTGAAAATGAAGCTGTCGAATGCTGTCATTTCATCGGTAATGCTAATACTAATACTAATACTAGTATCAATGCCATTGCCAAGTCTATGGCTTCGACTTCATTCATGATCAACGCTACTGACGTGACGACTCACTGATTGAGGCAAATGAATATCTGTACGGTGTGTGAAAGCAGGAACAGTCATAAATGGCAAAGGAAATCGCTGCCGATTTGCACTCACAAATTATTACGTGCTCATCATATAGAATAGTGATCGTGTTTATTTGAGTAGAGACGCAATGTACCTACCTGTCATTTCAGTATTTTTTCAGTATGATTATTTATTTATGCTTTCAATCCTTTTGAATTTTATGAATATTATTATTGAATGCTGGCTTATGTATATGTGTGTATGTACAACTGAAATGAGTGACATTAGAGGCTTCGGGATGGGGACGTTTTACTTGTGGTGGGGAAAGGGGACAAAATTAAATAAGAGGGTAAACGTGTACAGTGTAAAAACCGAAGAATCTTAAAACTGATAAAAGTGCATGTAAAGCGCCAAAAACCTACCCGTTTGGAGGGCATTTGAAGTGCATCACAAATGCATTAAAACGTATCTTGGGCTGGGAGGGGAGAGCGTTTCTAAGTTTTCCATTTCAGCTTTTTTGAAACCTTTAAAAATCTCTTATTTTGATAATTTTGAAACGTTTCAAATTTCCCATTTCAACATTTTTGAAACCTTTGAAACATTTTATTAAGAATTTTTGAAACGTTTCCTTTTGTATTTTGAAAATTTTGAACTGTTTCAAAATTTCGTTTTTTGAAAATTGTCAACTATTTTGAAATTTCACATTTTGAAAATTGTCAACTGTTTTGAAATTTCACATTTTGAAAATTTTTGGACTGTTTCAAAATTTCGTATTTTGACAATTCTGAAGAGTTTCGAATTTTTCCAATTTAACTGTCTTAACTGTCTCTAAAAATTCATTTCAACTTTTTTAAATCTTTCAACATTTTCCTTTTCAACATTTTTAAAATCTTTCAAACCTTTTCATTTCAACTTTTTTAAATCTTTCAAATTTTCTTAATTTGACAATTTTGAAACATTCTACACTTCCTATTTTAACCATTTTGAAATACCTTTATTATTTGCATCACAAACCCATTAATGCATCTTGGACTGCAAGTTTCTCTCATACTTACATTGTTTCTCTTTTCAATGTGTTTAAATGTACCTTAGACTTCTAAAATAAACTTTTTCGAACTTGAGGTGCATTCTAACTGCGTTCCTAATTACACTGACTACTCGCATGTTTTTCTTTTTAAATGCACTCGTTTTGACGGAGTGCATACTCAATGTTAATAATTAGGGAAGTTATCCAATTCTTGAGAAGGTTGGACCCCTCTTGCCTCCCCCGGTTCCGGAGCCATTTAGTGGCATCACGAAGCAAATTAATTATTTAAGGTTTTACGTGATATTTGTAGTGTCAAGGAGTGAGTTGGACTGGGCTGGTTTCTGTGGATTTAATTCATGTCGTGTTGCATGTACCATTACCACGAATTTGCAACTCAGGAACCATTGCATTGCATTGCATTGCATTGCATTGCATTGCATTGCATTGCATTGCATTGCATTGCACCGCATTGCATTGCATTGTACTGTACAAGTCTAGGTAGTAAAATAATAAAGGGGTAGTACCTACCAATGTAGACAGAGAATAGCTATTGTTAGAACGAGGTAAGTATCATGAATGACTGATATTGGAATCGATGAAGCAAGTGTTTATATGCAGTGGAGCTATGAATTATGTATTTAAAGTGCACCTACCAACTGAGGTAGGAGAAATACATATGTGAATTGCTATTATTACAAATACACACATTTTATTTTTGAATGAACAATCACCTGATTGTAAGCGGAACAAAGCCTGTTCTGATTGTGATTTTGATTGTGATTGTGAGTGAGTGTGGTGTTCCGAGTGTTTGAGCACTTGAGATGGATATGGATCGAGTCGGCCTTACCATTTATTAGAGTGGAGTAGAATGAATCTAAACACAAGTACAAGGAGACAAAGACATTGCTTTAAATGTGAGTTGCTGTCGTTTGCCATCAGTCCATCTTTCATTCGACAATTTCCGTCTCTCGCGTATGACATTCTTTCCAAAGGCTTTCTTTCTTCGCAGGACTTTTCCAAGACAATAGACATGAAGGAATAATTATGCTACGCAGTTAAGTACAAGTTGGTTGCATCTGTCAGTGTTGTGATCATTTAGATGAACAAACTTGTATTTTCCCTACAAATATGGTCGCATGCCACATTCACCCACATGTCAATTACACTTTTTATGAGATATTTACATCCGTAATATTCTTGTACAATGGCAGGTACCTACATACATAATATTTGCCTATGAACCAATATTCTTTGGATTTGAATTGAATTTCACTTTGGCTTTGCGATACGATAAGATTGGAACCATCAGCGAGGGAAAAGCGAATAGTTTTTATTTCCCTCTCTCTCTCTCTCTCTCTCATTCTTTCTCTGGTTTGTCTTTCTCCCTTCCTTTCTAGATTATTTACCCTCCTGACTCATGTGTAGTAACAATAAATGAAAGTCACATCATATGATTGCGTGACTCAATGTCCAAGTCCAAATCCATGTCCAGAGTCCAGAAAATTTTGTTACAGTCCGTAACCTGTATTTAGCTTGGATGCTTGCTGTCAGTCTCACATTGTGATTGTGATTTTGACGGTATACGACTGGGGAGGCGCATTCACACACACTCATAAAAACCATGTTCCATTCCAGAGTCATGTCATACTTGCAATTAATTCCGATTCCGAAACGCAATGGTTAGAATACCTTGAGAGTTTTCGTCTTTGCTTTTTGGATGGGAAATAAAAGGAACCAAGCAAGTCAAATCAAGTCAAGTCAAGTCAAGCCAGGCTAGGCTAGGCTATGGTAGGCTATGGTAGGCCAGTCTAGGCAAGACAGGACAAGGCAGTAGAGTATGCACGTGATTCACATTAGACTCAAGTGCCTCTTGTACTTTTACGAAGCTCACGATTTACAACTACAGCGGCCGAAACCAAAACGAACCAACATAGTAAAGTAACGTAACTATTCTTGACTTGAGTCAATAGTACATCAGACAACAAACGTAGGTATATTTACATTGCATACGGACCGTTCCCGTTCACTATACCGTACCAGTACCAGTACCATCACCATCACCATCAACTCAACTACCATACCATACCATACCATACCACAACCACACTAAAAACCAAGTTGAATATCGTCGTCGAAGCCGTGGCTGTAACTGTAGCCTCAAGCTTCCCATGCCTTGCCAAGCACCTATATAATTATGACAGTGGTATGTTTATGTACATGGGCATCTGAAGCTAAATCTTGACTTTGCTCTGGCCGGGGCTAGCTAGGGCAGGTACACTCTCCAAACTAATCCCGTCCAATTTTTTGAAAAGTGAAGGACTTTAACGATTTATGCAATTAAATACGCATCTTATCATGGGGAAGAAAGAGCGTTTGCAACTTATGTAAAGCACACTTGTCTAAATCAAGTTAGGATGTGTTCTTTAAATGCTTTAAATGTTCTTGAAATTAAGATGAAGGTTTTTAGAGTGTATATTCAGTCCACACAATCCTGTAGTTGTGGGAGTATAAGCAATGATTACACAGGACCAGAACCAGGACCAGAACCAGGACCAGGACCAGGACCAAAGAACTGACTGAGATTCCACACTATTAGTACACTGTGGTGGAGACTCTTTAGGCACTTGTTTGGCGTTATGCTATGCTATACAATGCTCAACTACCTAGGTAGGTACCTATACTATGTGCTAACCGGTGGTAGTTGAAACGTGGATGCAAGTGAGTGAGTGCTCGAGTGCTCCTCCAAAATATTGTCTTGATTCAATCGGGAAAGTCGATAAGAGTAAACTAACCTCAAAATTTGCCAGTATTCACTCACATTTTCCACTGTACTTTAGTCCTTCCGACAGGTTTTATTACCATAATGGTTTACTATTATCAAATCAAATGTAGAGTTTTCATTCACTGTAGAAATGTGTCTCGAGCATCTGTTCCTAAAGCTATGTGATATAGCACAGCTATATCATCTCTATAGTTGCTCCTTTACTATGACTACTTGTCTGGATCCAGCATTAAACTGTCATGCACTGCCACCACCAATACGACTGATCGTGAGACTACGACTACAACTACAACAACGACCCATACTCGCAAGAACAAGGTTTTCCTCCACTCTACACTGAGCTGTACACCACACAACTACACCACTCACAATTTTAAATGTTATTTCTCCCTCTTACGATTAGACCTTCCAATCCAATGCATTACAATCATTGCATGGTATGGCATGGTATGGACTTGGGAAAGGAAAGGAAGTGGGAAAAGCGGTGGAACGACAACGCAATGGCTATCGAATTCATCTCTTAAATAAAATTAGGAATTTTCAACCAGTTCACATAGCCATATCCATAGCCATAGCCAACAAAAACTAATAAACACATGTTCCGAAATCCCATGAATTACTTATTATCAACCATCTACAGTAATTTGATTCCATTGTTAACTAATGCAATGTCTCCTTCTAATGTGCAACCATGTGCTAGAGCACCGTCTTACCACGACACAGTGAACAAATCCAAATCCGGATTGAATGCAATGCAATAATGCGATGCGATTCCATGTGATGCGATGCAATGCAATGCGATGCGATAGTAATGCAAATGCTAATGTCAATGCCAATACTAATGCCCACATACTTACATGTATGTATCCTTGTAATCGTGTTCGTCGACCGAATCCAACTTGTTAGAGGAGTAATAGGAAATTATTATAATAGGATTAATGGTATGTATAAGAAGTGGACAAGTGACAAGTTGCATGAAATTGTTACAAACGTCAAGTATGCTTTGGAAAGTAACGGAATGACTTACAGTACCTACCTACTGTAGGGGAATTCTGCCTATTCAAATAGATACATTGATACATACAGCGAGAAGAAATCCTGTATCACGAGACTCGAGATTCGACGAGCTGTCAATGTCAACTTGACGACAATGAAGTGACACAATCAGATTTTACTTACCTTGTATAAATATTAGGGGATAATAGGGAAGGATGGAAAAATACATGACATGTGTGTATCGACATCGACATCGACATCGAGCACAAATCCATGAGTATAGCATTACACTCGTACTCGTAGTCTAGTGCTGAATATCAGTAGGATTCTTTCCACCAGACTAGACCAGGCCAGGCCAGGTACTAATAATGTGCGGTGTCAGTAAACTTGGAATATCTGTACATATACATATAATAATACTCCATGTGCATTATCAATGCCATCGTAATACCTACAAAATATTATCATTAGGTATTTTCCTGCCGGTATAGGATCCGGTACCGGTACCGGTACCAGTACCGGTTTTGACTTTGGTTTCGGTTTCAGAGGAATAAGATGGAGACGAGAAGACATTGAGTCCCCTCCCCTGGGAAGATGGGAGGTATGTACGAAGAGAGAGAGAGAAGAACTTGACACTTATAAAGCTTTGTAGGTACCTACTTCTACCTGTGGGACAACATAGCCACATAGCATAGTATGGTACATTGCTATTGCTATTGCTACGAACATGAAGTGGCCATCAACCTTTGTCGAAAACTGCTTAAACACAAGTCTGAACGAAAAACTATAATTACTCAGCCATATCCTACAAGACGATACTTTACTAACTTACGTGTGCTCTACAAGTAGAATGCTCAAGCTTTGGCCGAGCAAATGTAATTATCTCTCTGTTGATATTTTTTCCTGTTTTGTGGTACTTTTGCAAAAATATAAGTAGATCGAAGCAAAGCATCAGGATCAGGATTAGGATGTAGGAGGAATGTTGTTGTTGTTCTTCTCCTTCTCTTTCTTCTTCCTCTTCTTCTTCGTCTTCGTCTTCGTCTTCGTCTTCGTCTTCTATAGAATGTCATGATTGTAAGAGCTTATTCACTGGCCTGGCACTGGGTAAGAAGGAATTATTGCTTGTGCAGTAATTGCGTAATATAGAAATGAACAACGATGTTGTATGAGTAGCTACATTGGTAATTGGGCAAATCAGATAAAAAGTTTCACGCATCTGGTATAAGTCTCTAAGAAACTACCTACATCCCTTGGTTTTCATCTTGGTATACAGTAGTGTAGTATAGGTATCTTTGTGGAAGCTACTGAGCCGAGCCGAAGTTTGGTTTGAGCTTCAGGTACGCACTCACGATGCGATAAGTCAGTCAATTCAAGTCAAGCTTAAAAGTGTGGAAATACCTGCACTTGTACACCGTGTGTTTTCACCTGACAGCATCGAGAAGGAATATGTACGTACTTGTGTTGTGGTGTAGTAGAACGCATCACATAATCTATGATAACTACTATAGCTACAGCTATAGCCACGCACAGCATGAAATGCTCACTCGAACACGGTAGTAACCGGTAGGTCTGTCTGTCTGTCTCTCTCTCTCTCACTCCCTTGTGCTTGTACTTGTGCTTGTGCTTGTTGAAGGTTGTTCCTCTTAAGCTGCGTTCTTGTTAGTTTCAGAATCTGCAATCTATGTACAATCTACGATCTCCCATCACGCATCTAGAATCTAGCCTTTCATGCACACGGATTTATACTGTTGATGTTATACACTGCAAGTGGAAGCATTGCATTGCATTACATTACATTACATTGCACCGCATCGCATCGTATCGCATCGCAACGTATTGCTAGAGACTAGATAGAGGTTCATAAACGAGCAAAACTAGCGAGGAGAGCTTGTGTTACTTAGTTACGTTAATGGAGACAGGGAGTCGGACTTACATAATGGAGATGGGTATACATGTGTAGTTAAGCGGAATGAGTGGATTTACGGACAGATTGGCAACAACCACTTTAGTAAAACCGAAAGGGCAAGAAACTCTGACATTTTGATAGTGAGATTTATTTCTCATTTTTCCATGCGGGCAAGATGACATTTTTTTAAAAAACTGAAGGAAAACAGAATTTTTGCTTCTTGCTTCTGCATACAAAATTAATTGTCGCAATGCTAATAAAGCATAAAATAAAAGCAGGAAAAATGGAAGTGTAATAAAAAACCAATTAGGTAAATATTACATCGAATTTGGTTTGAAATCTCGTCTTACGATTAAAATAATAATGAAATTATGATGAGCATTTTTATACAAATTGTACCTATGATTTAAGGTAGTAAATGACTCCTGAACTATTTTTTTTGACTTTCTGATTTGCATTTAATTTACATAGTGAAAGGTTTTAAATCATATAAAAATTAGAAATTAAAAATTCATGAACGCCACGTGTGGTAGGAACTTTTTTTCATTATTTACACTGATTTCCAGGAATCAGTGCGATGCGGTTATTGTAGCTTTTTTAAATTCATTTTCGTCATTTATAAACAATGGCCATTATTATATCCATCACTCATAAGACGCAGTATAATTATTCAAATCAAACAATGAAATAATAAAAAAGTCATGAAATGATTTGCTTTGATCAATATTTAAAAGTGTTTAGATGCAACAGCAAGCAAGACATGGTTTAAGTTTATGACATATGCAAAATTGTATGACGAATCATTTTATTGGTTTGCAGTTAGTTGAATAAACACGCTGACTTTATTATAGTCTGTCTTTATCCTTCATTACGTCGTAGGTACTCTGCTCTTCTGAACACACGCTAACGTAATGAGCTGCAGACATTTATGCAGTTATCATAGAGTTGGATCTTCTCATTTCTAAATTTTCAAAATTGTGACTTTTCTGACCACCTTGAAGGAATAATTAAATCCTTAAAAAATACTTAAGTAACCCTTAAAATTTTGTTGCCAAAATGGTATTCCCCGTTTTGCAAAATTATACGGTCAAAAGACCGTACAGAAAATGGGAAAATGTTTGCCAAAGTTGAATTTTGCCAATGTGACCGAGCACGGAATGAATGACATGGAGTTGGAAGGCGAGAATGAGGTATTCGGTGACGCTGAGAGAGGTAAAAGGAAGAAGTATATGGAGAGGTGAGGGAAGAATGAAACAAGGCTGTGGCTGAGGATAAAGAATACTGAGGATGAAGAAGAACCAGTGTTGCGAGTAGATCTGTGAGCAAGAGCTGAGTTGAGTTGAGTTGAGTTGAGTTGAGTTGAGTAGAGTTGAGTCGAGTCGAGTCGAGTCGAGTAGAGTAGTGTAGAGTTGAGTTGAGTTGAGCTGAGTTGAATTGTGTGATGGAACAAGTTGTGTGTACAAGTGGAAGTAAGGTGGAAAGAAGCTGGAGCAGAGAGGCAGAGGCAGCAGGCGAGAGGAAGAACGGGGAAAGAGAGGCTGGGTGGAAAAAGAGGAAGGTTTAGGAATCCTCCTGCGGCGGTTTCACTTCAGCGAGGCTAGTTTCCTTTGTAAAGACAGTCGAGGCAGCCAGTACTGTTTCATGAGTGGAACTGAACGGGTATTCTGTTCCAGTTGTTGAACGGAGAGAGCGAGACAGGACAGACAGAGAACAGAGGTGGTACTCACTCTGAGAGAGAGTTGATGAAAAGAAGACGAAGACGAAGAGGAACCGGAAATTATAGTATAAGTGGTTGCTGGATTTCAATTTGGTTTGGTCCATCATCAATTACTACTGTAGTAAAAGTGTCATCGTCATCTTCATCGTCACCGTCACCGTCACCCTCACAGTTACACTAAGTTACACTACGTTACCATCGTCAATTATTCCACAATTTCAATCAATTTATTGCAATATTTCATTGCTCCTAACCAACTACGGTGAATCCGTTGGTACTTCTCTATATTCTGTATTCTAGTGTTTTTTGACAAGTGTGTTTCAACTTCAACCGATCAAGTGGTGTCTTCTAGTAATAATTAGTATTGGTTCTCATATGGAGTTGTATTAGTAGGAGAGTGACAAGAGAGAAACGGGGGGAGAACAGTGCTTACAGTACGACACTATCACCACATACATACTACAAGGTGGTATCATTATTTTATAGTCATAGTCATTGTACCCTTACTTACCATACGATACCATCACAGTTAAAATCTCAGCCATTATTGCATTGCGAAGGATAACTACGAAGGAGGAAAATAGTTTGGAAAAAGGAGACGATGGCTGCAGGACCGGCGGACGCATTTTCCGCCACTCCGCGTGGTTTCGGTTGCTATGACCGTGAGCTTATCTCTGCAGCTGCAGATAATTTATGGTCATCAAGCGTTGTGGCTACGGCCTCAACCGGTGCCTCATGGGTGGAAGATGTTCACAGTGACCCCACGGAGAAAAGAACCGATGAACTCAGACGGAAATTCCATCGTGGACGACAACTTCAAATCAAACATTTGCCCCGTGAAGTCACCGAAGAGGTCAGTGTTTTCAGTGTTTTTTGTCTCTCTGTTTTTACTTGTTGCACACTATGTAGGTGTGCATGCAGACTGTGGAAACGACGCTTCCAACGATAGTCTCGGCTGTAGGCTCACACAAAAATTCCTCTGGTGTACAATTAGCAAGCGTACCTACGTTCATGTTCATACGAATGTATCAAGTACCTAAGAATCTACTCATGCATAGGAAAATATTTTTTTTTTTTAAAAAAAAGTCCATCATATGTTTCGTCTTTTGTCGCATAATTATCGTGTCTACTTGTATCTAGTGCTTCAAAGTATCTTCAAACAATGTTCAATGTTATTTTATTATCAACATACTCTACCCCGATTTATCTGAAATTTGTTTTAAAGACTGACGCCGATAATCAACCGAGAGAATAAATTCATTACATATTTAGTGCTTCAAATTCGAATGGTCTAAATGTCTGTAGGTCTCTATGACTATGATTAAAATTAAGATGTCACTAAATCTATTTCTCAGAGTTGTAGGATGTGGACAAGACAATATGTTTCTTTGGCTAAATTCTTTGCTAATAATCCCAAAGATGATGATGATGATTAAATGCTCCAAGTACAGCAGTCAGGTTGACGTTGGCATTTCATAGCTAATAGGAATTACGTATGATAATACGTGTGCATGCGTCATGCATAAATTAATTGTACGCAGCAATGTACTGCAATATTATTAACCCCAGACCACTGCCACTTTTTTCCATAAGTGATATCAAGGGAGTTGCTCCTTCCTTCCGATGGATGGATGAGAAGATAATTTTAGTGTCTGTATTAGTATTCCAAATCCACATGACTATATACAGTGCATTACACCCACGTCAAGCTTCCATGTATTAACATTTCGCTCGCATTTATTCCATGTAGGTACCTAGATAGGTACGTGGCTACAGTACACTACACTACCGTACACTACAGTACAGTACAGTATTATACCTACCTTAATATACTTGACATGTCTGAAGGGAAGAGATTTGAATAGATCTACCTGTATCTTCTCAATGAGGATTCCATGCAGTGGCTTGTCATAAAAAATCTGACTACGGACTGCATTATCAGTTCGCTTTATCAGACGTCCTTTCTATGTATGCTTATGGAAATTGTGCGTGTAGTATAGAGTACTGAAGGGGGAAGCTATAGTTATCTCAATATTAATTTTATTAGTATATGTAGATATGACAAGTAGTAGAAAGGGAAATGTGCTGTGCTGAAAAGGAAAACAAACAAATCATGGAGTAGATAGGAGTAGGAGCAATCTGAATGCTATCCAATCCAATCCAATTCAATACAATCCACACGGGCTGGATTTGTTGCCGTAGGATGGATAGTTAAAATGAGAAGGAAAATACATGATGGTATAGTTATACACAAAGGCAATAGTAATCTGGGAAGAATCAAGTTCACCAGTTCACCTTTACTTTGCTCTGGCATTGCATTGCATTTCATTGCATTGCATCTGACACATGATTCGTCGAGTTGAGTTCCTTCCTACATACGTTCAGACAGTATGTATGTATGTATGTGCATCAAGTGCATTCTATGTACTAATAGTTCGACTCGTGGTTCTAATCCATGCTGTGTCTTCCCATCCCGTCGCTACACCGCCACCGCTGTGCATTTTGGCATGATATCTTCGAACCGAAAGGAAAGAATGAAACCAATCGAAACCGATGTAAAGCTAAGCCAGAATCAAAGCCAAAGCAAAAGCCAAAGCCAAATCCAAAGCCAAAGCGAAAGCCAAAGCCGAAGCCAAAGCCAAGCTGAAGATAGGGGTTCGTTTTGGTTTTGCACCCCAGTGTGATATGACTGTATATATAGTGCTATAGTACAGTATATACGGATGGCAGGTATGATGTATGTATGGATGGTTTTACTCGTTGTAGACGGAGGTACAGGGATCTTCTAACTTGAGCCATAAACGTCACCTCATTTTTGTTCCTCCTGTGGATTTTTATGAAAATGATCACTACTTGAGGAGACTGCTCTCCAGCAAAGCCATTGCATTGCATTGGATTGCATTGCATTGCGTTACATTACATTGCATTACATTGCATTGCATTACACTGCATTGCCATCTCAGCTGAGACTTAGGAAGACAGTGAGGAGTAATAAGAAGTGCTGAGACAGACTATGAATGTGGAAAAAAGTGAGTGAGAAGTGAGATGGGGAGCAGAGAGTCGAATTGGCATCCATATCTCCTTTATTTCGGTTTCTATGTTTCTAGAAATGAATTTAATATTTATGCCCTCTTCCCGTCCTCGTATCTCTATGCACTCTCTTAACTCGGTGCACTCTACCACTACGATGTTTCCCTTTGTAGACATACATAAGGAGGATGTGGAGGAGTGGAAGAAGAAAAAAGAAAGAAGAGAGAGAGAGAGAGAGAGGAGAGAGAGAAAGAAAGAAGAAGGAAATGGAGGCGACAGAGAGTACCTACTACTTGGAGTTGAGGCCGTTGCCGTTCCCTCATTCCGTAGCTTCTCCTTGTAGATTCCATAACTTGTAACCATCGCACTGTGGGGAATTGATATTCTCCTCAAAATCTAAATACAGCCAGACACAAGGCAATTTCTGTTCTCTCACACTCTTCTCCAACAGCTATCACATGTTTTCGCACTCGTGCCTATAAACTCTGTTAAATGTTTACGACACAGATATATAATCAGGCCTCCAACAAGTACCCGATCATAGTATCTGAGGAATTCGGAGATTTCTTGGGAAAAGTAACGCATGGCATGGCATGGCATGGTATGGCATGGTATGGTGGGTGATAGTACAGTACCTAGTAAAGCAGTGGTAGGTGTGTGGACATTTTTATATTTTTCATATAAAAGTAGGCAAGGGTGGTCTTCGCTCGTAGAATCTGTAAGTGTTCCAAATAAATCCTTAGTTTCCACAATAAAAAATAAACTCTTGGACATGGACATGGACATGGACATGGACATGGACATTGTGAATGAGTTGAGTAGGTTTTAATATTATACAGTATTAGTAGGAGTACTGTTTCGAATACACACATACATGTATACACGTCGAGATGTCGAGATATCGATACCAATGACAATAACTGTAAATGTCCTTACAACATAACAGCTTGAGTGGACTGTAGAGTGGAGTTTGGATTGCATTGCATTATTGCATCGAGCTATAGGCTATTCTATAGGCTGAGGATTACGTATATAGGGAAACATGGAGTGATTTTGGTGGAATCTGGAATCAGAACGAAACGCTTGGAGCAAAGGATATTTTCCAACGTGTTTCTGACGGCAATGAAGGTCAGTAATTTGCAATAATATTATTGCAATGTTTTCATCGGAGATCATTTATTTGCGTTTCACGATCTCTTCTCGGAACTACTGCGTGCTTCGCTCTGGCTCCTCAACACCTAGAGAGGTACATATTTCTACCTGAATGTGTTTGTAGCTGATGGGCTCTACTTCTAAAACCAGAACCAGAACCAAAACCAGAACCAGAACCAGATCCAGAACCAGGGCAAGTCGAAAGTTATGTCAGGTTCGTTTTCGTTTTCCCTTCACAGGGCAAAGGAAGAATCGAATTCCTCACAAGAATTCAGTCAAAGGGAAAAGAGAAGTTCGTGATCGTGTAAATCCAAATTCAGCATTTTCCCAAGAATTTGGATTTGAGTGACGCCTTGTATTTAAATTTTAATTTAGATTGCCATCTTCACTGTAGTACCAGCTGTGTGTGGTTCCAGTTCTAGTTCCAGTTCTAGTACTAGTTCCAGTTTCAGGACCAAAACCAGAACCAGAACCAGAAACTAAACCAGCATCACCAGTACCACATGATGCATGCTTGTTTTGTTTGCATCCAGTGGCATGACAAAGTAGACATGGGTCTAGAATCCGCAAATGAATCAACTTATAAACAATGCATGTAATGTATACCCTTGGGTTTCATCTTCATCGTCGTTCGCATCCTCAACCGCGACCCAACGCAACTTTCAACATCTTAAACCTTTTTAGGATTAGCGTCGTCATTTCACCCTCGAAATTCTTCAATAGCTTAACCGTTGTCCGTTTTTCTAAGAGATGGATAGATGAGTTGCTATGCATATATCTGTATAAGAGATAAGAGACATTCTTCAATATATGTAGGTAGCGGGGTAGAATGAAGATTGAAAAAAATCATGCAACTGGGAAAAATTTCAAATTCAATTTAGAAAAACGGTCGATCTTCTCCTTCGATTCTGGGTACTGGCAATTAAAATGATTGAGATTGTAATCGTAATCACATTCTACATCATAATCACCTTTGATAAATAAACAAAAGGAAGGAAATTGGCGAGATTCTCATCCATGATTCGGACACTTAAAATAACTTTGAGAAGACCTTGACTCGAGATGGAGATGAACGTTGAAACGAATCGAACGGGTTGGATTTGGATTTGGATTTTGACTTGGATTTGGATTAGGATTTAGAAATGAAAGAGTTTGGTAAAGGAGAATCTACACAGTGAGCTGATTGTTCTAGTCGGAGTCTTAATGCTATTCCCATTTTGATGAAGGTGAATGAATTCGATACAATTTGATGAGTGTAGCAAGAGACGTTGTATTTTTCTCGTCTCCTCGCACTCGATAATGAAATGCAAAGACAAAGGCAGAATGAAAATCAAAGAGAAGACAGCGGCAGCTTCATTTCCATTTCCATGTTCCATCCCAACACGGAAAGATAAATATGTGATGTGATACGATGCCTGCCCACCGATACCGACACTGCCACCGTCACAGTACAGTCCCCGTCACCATCACCATACCATACCATACCATACCATCATTGCATTGCATTGCATTGCATGGATCTCCTTTGAAATAAATACATAAAGGAATGTGACTACGAAAGCCGATTGCCTGTGCAGTGGGAATGTGAGAATGTGAGACTGACGATAAATTTAATGTATGAGTTGATTTGTATCTGAATCTGGATCTGTTGATGATCGAGATGGAGATGGAGATGGAAATTTCAATCTGGGATAGCAACATACATAGATACATAGTGTACGAGAGAATAGAATTGAATAGACAAATAAAAGAATGCACAATCTGTATCACTAACACTATCCACTACCTACGCAGCAGTACGGTGTAGGTATTTTATTGCATTAGTATTTTGTGTACGTAGATTCTCTCTCGGTGGAGTTGGAGTCATGCTTAATAGCTGATACGTATTTAATAAAATAAAAGCACTCGAGAAGGATCGGAACATACATACAAATGTGATGGCGTTAGTGTTAGAATTTAGATAGGCAGTTGGACTGGCACTCTGACTGTCGAGCTAGAGTGTTATGTACGAGGTATGCGAAAGAAGTTTCAAGTTGGTAAAAAATGTCAAGATAGCATGCCGAGTCTGAAAAAAAAGGAAGTCGTTGCAGCATCATTTTTGTACTCTTGCAGAAAAATAAGATGATAATCAAATTGACTTCCTTTGACTTTCCGGCGTTTACACTTGTACTATGTATGTAGTGCAATGCACTGTCCTGTCATATGAGCATACCTCCCTTCCCCGCGTAAATATACGCTTGTCTATATAACAAATACTGAGTCGGCTACATGTGTAAGCCACCTTTTAAATTTTTTACTAACATAAACAATAATTCCTTTGATTCGGACTCCATATGGACAAGAACGGGTTGACGTGGTAGGAATGTATGTACCTTTGTGAAGGATGGACTTGTAGTGGTAGCTAGTAGCTATGAATGAAGCAATAATAAAGTTAAACCTTTTCAACATTTTTTTCTCCTCTGTGCTTCAAAACTCAATGTCTATTCAACATATTCAACATTCATCTCACTGAACTGACTGAGAACTGAGGAACAAACGGAAAATCACGTATAATATTTCACTTTGGCAATGCATGCGTAGGTATTGGTATTATACTTTCAACTACCTACTAAACTATGGACAGGTTCCTCTTCCCATTTACATACGGCAGGACAAGGCGCATTATACACTTCTACACATATCAACTTTGCCTCCCATCTTCAATTATTGAAAAGCTCATAAAGCCCAGAGTCATTTTATCTTTGCCTTCTTTTCCTTTCCTCTAAATTCCGGATTCCGATCCAATTCGATGTCGATGTCGATGCTGATGCTGATACCGATTCGGAATTCCAATCCAAAACTAAAAGCAAAAGAGGTTGAGAGATGAGCACAAGGTAAAGGTATGATAAAGTACGAGATAATTTCAATATGATTTACCTCATGAGCATTTTCCCCGGGCACAGGTGAAAAGGGTAGAAGGAGAAGATGACATATATTAGCTGCTATGTATTATACGTAGGTAATTCCTTTCTTCTTTCGGTTATTTGAAGCATTGGATATACCTACTTACATATGAAGGAAATTCGGAGGGGGATTGTAATCGAGGAAGATACAGACAGGCCTTTGACAGATTTCATATTACTCTATTATTCTTGTATTTTATTTGCTGTGTATATTTAGTATAGGTAGCTAATGCTTGATCGTAGAGCAGATACATATTTTGTCTTGTTAAAGGGAAGACATAAATGTAGATATACATATGAACTTATGGGTAGAAAGGTAAATAAAATTGCAATTGGAATGGGTTGGGAACTGTAAAGAAAATCCAGTCTGATAAGATTAGCTGATTTTGATTTTGATTCTGATTCTGATTTTGGAAATCGGCAATTGCCTTCAGTTCCTTTCCTTGGTTCACTATTTGCTATTGCGAATAGTAGTCAAGATATTAAATCCTGTCTCGGGCATCTCATTCTAGACTATACTATACTATACTTTGTCAGCTTCGACTGAACTCACTCGTGAGAGATTTCAAAGTAAAGAGAGGCGGCAGACTGTGCTGTGAGAAAAAGGAACGGAGTTTCGGGCTCACTTCTTTTGCTCACGGAGAGGAAAACTCTCGTCTTCTTGTCCTCTCGTGCTTCGTCTTTAAAAATGTATGTATTTAATCCTAATATGATGATGGTCATGATGTGATTTGGCTTCGGCTTTCACTTTGACTTTGGACTCTGCTTTGACTTTGAATTTTACTTTGAATTTCCCTTGGACGTGCAACATGCATACCTTTGAAGGCAGGTAGCTCCCCATCTAAATCATAACAACCTTTGCAGTTGACTTTCCACCAATCCCTTTCCCATGAAAGAAGAATACGAAGAAGCTCCATATATGTTGCTCAGACTTTGTTCTGTGTTCCCTACTTTAATTAAAAACTTGTAACCGTTTCTTCCGACTTTCTTTATACAATCACTGTTGTCACAGGCACAGGCATCACTGTTGTATCGCCACTGATATCGTCCTCCTCCTAGGGGGAAGATTGGGTTTGACATACATGATATAATCAAAAGGAAGCAACAGAAAATGTATACCTGGACCGGTCCAGGTACTACATACTGGTAGTACCGGTCCAGAAATTCCCAAATAAAATTGAGAAATGTAAGAAGAGCAACGGGAAACTTAATATTGAAGCCTTTGTGTAGACAAAAAAAAACTTGCTGTTTTCCAAAAGCATTAATTGTTTACTTGCCTAATATAAATTCCAGCGAAAATTTTGAACGAGCCTGAGTATGAAAATGAATAGGGAGTAAAAACTACTAAAAACGAAAATATTTTGCTTAGAGTTCAAAGATGAGACGAAGAACGGGAACTGAGTCTGACATCGCTTTAGTAAAGCCAAGTCAAAGCCAAACCAAGCCAAGCCAAGCCAAATCCAAGCCAGAAAGAGAATACAGAGCAGAGTGGGACCTGCTACAATGGAGTAAGGAGGGAAGTATAAAGTAAATACCTGCCAACTACATATCTGTAAAATACATACATACATACATAGGTAGGTACATATCTGGCAAGGTACTAACATCAACAACACGGCACAATATCAAATCTGTATAGATAGATTGTCATAGTGCATTAGGTAGGAGTGATGCATTATTATCACCATTATTATTATTATTACTATTATTATTGTTATTATGCAGTAGCTATATACCTATACATAGCGTCTCTTATCCCATGTCATGCCGAGGTAAAGTATACTCCAGAGTGTTTGTAAGCTTGTAGGATTTACTTTCATGAACTCTGTATGCTCTTCGGCTGATGCTGAAAGAACATTTTTTTGATGAATAGTTGGAGTTGGTTGGAGTTTGTCTTGAAGGCTTCAAGGCTTTCTCAGATATCATCAAGTTTCTGGAGTCAGTTGTCGTTGGCGCTGGCACTGGCACTGGTACTGGTACTGGCTCTGGCTCTGGCTCTGGCACTGGCAGGATACAGAGAGAGAGAGAGAGATGAATTAAACATGTGTATAATTAGGTATATGAACATGAACTTGTAACGAGTTCTTTGCAAAAATATTTTTCCACCGTACCTTCCTTAGGTAGGTGTAGGAGTCGGAGTCGGATTCCAAGCACAAGAGTACAGTACCTATATAGCCAAGTAAAGTATTCACTGAATGAATGTATGTTCGGGGACCTTGCAAAAATTACTGTATCATTTTACCGAAAATTCAACACCTCCCATCTGTAAGCTCTAATCTAATAAAAAGACCCAAATCTATAAGGTAATTTTTGCCAACTCCCTCCTGATAAAAATATATGCACTGACTGACTTAAGAACTCTTATTTTGAAAGGGTAGACGGTATCAGGATGATGATATGATGATGATGATGATGATGATGATGATGATGTTGGGCGTCTTGTCTTGGTCTTGAGTTCTCTTGAGTGTGTCTGTAGAAATGAAACTCTACTTTTGTGGTCTTGGTCTTTGTTGGCTCACCGCAGAATCACAGACTGATCCAGACGTGTATGTATGTATGTATGCATTTCATGAGGGATTTAGACATCTCCTGCATATGTATCTGGAGGTACGAGCTACATACATACATACATACATGGACTGCCAACTCGCACTATCACTCTCACTCCCATCTACATTGTCTGTCTCCTCCTCAAACCAAACTGAAAATGAAATCCATGGATTTTCCTCATTCACTCAAGGAAATTGCTCAACAACTCCTCATAGAAAAACAATATATTTTCTCCTGCCCTGCCTTGCCATGCCATGCCATAACATACCACCATCGCATCGCATCACATCGCATCACATCACATCACATCGCATCGCATCACAGTCAGACCTGAGTTTGAGTTTCAAGTTCAAGCAGTGGAAGAACTGTGCGAGTGAATACATAGGAATCATCCAGTACTCGTCAAGAATATATAAAATTTATATGTATACACTTATAGGTATTTATCGACGAGAAGATCTCAGTGCAGCTTCCCTATTCACTTATAATTGTGTACATAGCTAATTACATCCAGCCTTGTTTACCTATCTGGCATATGCAAACGAATACGTAACGAAGCCCGACACTAGACATGGAAGTAGACGGCAGACAAAATACGTGGAGTAAATCCCATCACATCATCATCATCATCACCATCACCATCACCATCGCATCATACCACTTTAATGATGAGATGAAGGAAATGCTACTTTTATTATGTAGACTTATAATGCAATTAAACATACCTGCATACATAGAGGGATTTATATATATGTAGATATGTAATATATTCAGAGATATAGAATGGTAGCATTCATATAGTATACTTAGGTATACCATATTATTCAATCTTCTCACATGTTCACTTTTGACTTTGACGTCTGATCATCATTCAATATCATCATTATTTTTCAAAGCATATAGGCATGATATGATTTGCGGGTCATTGGAACTGCCTACTAAAAGTCAATAGAAAGATGAAAACAGTATTTTTGGATTGTAATTGGAAAACTCAAGTATTTACATACATATGTGTAGCAAGTTTAATTCCTTTCAAGCAAGTCAAAGTTTGATAGGATTTTGAAGGTCTGCTCATCCTCTTTGGGGAAAATAGAGTATTGATGGAGCTAACCATAAGGATAAGACAAGAGTAAGAATGTAGACAATTTAATTGTCCTGACAGCCTTCTTTGAGAAAATCAAATAAAGCTGGGCGAGTTGAAGTTGAAAGGTAAACGGAAGCGGTTGAATTCCGTATCCGAAACTTGCTCCACGATTTTGTCAATCAAATTATCAAACTATGTAGTGTGGTGGTGTAACTGACTGGGAAAGTTACAGTTTCAACTGGGCATATTTTCCTTTCACGTTTATTAGAATTAGAAGGAAGCCTTTAGAATGCAGATTCTTCCATATGCAATGCAACGAAGATCATGATTTAACATATTATTATTATTATTATTATTATTATTATTATTATTCAGACCTTTATGGAATCCTAGGAAAATGTAGTAGATATAAATATAAATATAGGAGATACTGTGATTGAGAAAAGTCAAAGAATTTTTGTAGCTACTGGGTGGAAAATATGCTTCTTGTGTTCTTGCCTTTCTGTTGTGTTTGTTTGTGTTTTCCGACTCACTAGTTTCATTTTCTACATTCTTTGACAATGCTTCCTACATGCATAATATTATGGTAAGCAGAGGAGTTCAGTTATTGTTATGGTGAACATCATCCAAATCATAGTTTCTTGAGGCATGGCAATTCTATTCTGGTGAAGTTGTATAGGATTATCTTTGTAGATATGCACCTGTGTATTCCAGTGACGATTGACGATATGAGGAGAGTGAATATTATTAGTATTTTTTTGGCTTACTTATTTTCTGCAAATATGTACAAACCATTTCCCTACTGTTGAAAAGAAAAGGGCAACGAGTTTTCAACGCTGAATGTGAGTGTGCAGAAGTGCGGAAAAATGGGATACATACATAGTGCAGAGCATGTGGCTGGAGATGAGAATTTGCACATGCTCTTTTCACAGGGGATCAAACTTTGCATGATAATATTTGTGAGAAGTGTAAAACTACCTTTTCCATGCTTTTTTTAAAAGGTGTCAAGTCTTTTAATTTCTGTTTTTTTAAAATGACTCACTGGGGTTTGTTGAAAGGTGTAAAACGGCATAATTGATGATTCCGAAGAAGAGCAATAGTGACAAAATGAGGTACTTGCATAGATGCAAATACGCATAATGATAGGGATTGTTGAAGTAGAGCAACTGGGTGTAATTAAGGTTTTTAAAAAGATGCAAAAGGGTCTAAATGAAGGTTTTTGAAAAAGTGCAAAATCGCATAATTGAGGTTTTTGAAAAATGTCAAAAGAGTCTAATAGATTTTCAAATTAGTGCAGAAATGTATAATTGATGATTTTGAAAAGGTGCAAAAACGTATAATTGATGATTTTGAAAAGGTGCAAAAACGTATAATTCATGATTTTGAAAAGGTGCCAAAATGCATAATTGAGATTTTTGAAAAGGTGCAAAAGGGTTTAAATGAAGGTTTTTGAAAATTTGCAAAAATGCATAATTGAGGTTTTTCAAAAAGTGCAGAACTGCATAATTGGTGATTTTGAAAAGGTGCAAAAAAACATAATTGAAATTTTTTAAATTGTGCAAAAGGTTCTAAATGAAGGATTTCAGAAAAGGTACAAAAATGCATAATTGAGGTTTCTGAAAAAGTGCAGAAACGTATAATTAAAGTTTTTAAAAAGATATCAAAAGACATTACTAATGATTTTGAAAAAGTACAAAACAATTTTTATTGGATTTTCCTGAAAAGCAGAAAGACAATTAAATTAAAAAAAACAGTATTTCTATTTTTATCATTGAAACATCAAAAACACCCCATCGTTATTTAATTACTTATGTAACTTAAGTCTACTATTTCAAATCGTTGTTCACATTTTGAAAGAAAAACAAGTTAACAGCTCTTGCACCTTGAACGGAGAAACGACAACTATGTACTTGTGCATCATACAAACAAAGAATCTAGCAGTCTGTTGCTTCTTCCCAAGAAAGAAACTACCCACGGCCCCTGGGCATTGTGAGTATTAGTATTTGGGATTATATTACACCAGTCAGCCAAAAGTTGTGTTGTAATTCGCGGAGTAAACACCCGACCAGGCATTGCATTGACGAGCAGAGAGAATCAGACACCATCAAGGCAATCAAATGGACACATCAGCGTTTGTACTCGTATTCGTAATTACACTGTTACGACAAAAATGATATACGCAATACTAGGAGGTAGTTCCCTGAGTATTATTATTCATCACGTGAAGGAGCCTCTTAACTCGTGCCATTACCATTATCACTCCCAATTCAAATTCAAATACCAAGTCAAACCAATCGCAATGAAATAAAATCAAAGCGGAACAACTTTGCTCAAAGCAAAACAAAACAAGAAAAAACCAGGAAGGAATTACATACACCTTTAGTGTATTTTTTTGATGATTCGGAAAACTATTTTTAGCATTTAATTCTTGATATGGAATGAAATTCGAAAATCCTAGAATCCGTTAGTTAAACCAGATTTGAATTTGAATACTGTCTCTTCACTCGAATGCGAATACCAAGTTATTTCCCACTGAACCAGACAAATGGCAATCCTTTGAAGCTTTAGTTGCTCCTGGAAACAGTACCTATTTGATTTCGGTATGTATGTGTGCTGCTGCTGTAGAATCCTCGAAAGTCTGGACAGCTGCCTCCTTACTCATATTTTATATTCCATCCCCGATAAAATCAAAACTAGAGATGATGCTGAAGCTGATACAGATATTTGTGAAGATACTTACAAACAAGACTGGAATTTAATACTGGGATTTCCAAAGAAATAACAAAATCTTTACAATCTTTCCATCTTTATTGTTTGATGTCAGTCGAGTTGTTCAGCTCAGCTCAGCTCAGCCCAGCTCAACTCAACTCAACTCAACTCAACTCAGCTCGGCTCGGCTTGGCTTGGCTCAGAGTCCTCTATGTACTGATATGCATGTGTCTTGTCTTGTCTTCCCTTGCCTTGCCTTGTAGTGGGGATGGGGATTGTAAGCAAGCAGACTCACTCAGAAAGAAATACATACATACATAGTGCACCTCCATTAAAATATAATGTAGGTAATGGCTGAGAAATACAGCTACGTATAATGGGAGTTGTCACACAGAGGTTTTCCTCTGAGGAATAAAATAATACGAGGACGAGAGAGGAGGGTGTATGTGTACGTATGTACGTATGTATGTATGTATGTAGTATGTGTATACCCATTGATGCCAGTGTTGATACCGAAGTTGATATTATATTATGTGGAGCTATAAAAATGTCCTACCTCCATACATATGTCTTCTTGTCTCCTCTCATTCTGATTCCTATTCAGCATTCGCAGCATTATTTCCAGCATACAAGGAAAAATGCCAACGCTAGGTTATGTTTGTGTGTGTGTGATAAATGAATTCCGTATATAAAATTTTTACTGCCGACATGCTACAACGTGCAAGTTAGAACACCGACCGTGGATTTTCTCAGACAGACTTGTGACTGAGACTCTGGGATGAAGACCAAGACCAAGACGAAGACGAGGACGAGGAAAAAGAAGAAACAGAAGAAGACAAAACGAATAGATATTTGAGCTCCCACTTGTTTCTTCTTTTCCACGACACACACGCGAGGCAATAGCAGTTGCCATTCCAATGCTACTAACTATTTATACATATACATATACATATACATATCTATGGGATGTGAATGCGAGGAAGACGGGGACGAAGGCAGTCACGCTTTCTTCACTGTGCCGTATTAGTACTTGCACTTGGACTTCACTTGACTACTTGACTTTGAGCTACACACGCTTCAAGCCATATCAAAACTTTTAGCAAGAGAGTCATGGCTATGGCTGTTGGAGAATGTAGTCTCAAGTTTGTGACTACAGGAGGAAAGACTCTGATTCTAATTTCGAATTTCGAATTGTTCCTGGTCTTACGTTAGTCCCATAGTTCTTCCTTGCCTGCCTTGGCCATTGCCTCCTAACAACAGGAAGACTGTATACACATTTTCCCTTTGATTTCCGCCATCTCTGTCAATTGTTGGATTTACTGCAGTCCCATTATTACATAGCTATGTAATGTCTGTAGCACTACTACTACCACTACACATTTTCAGTGCTTGTGGACTGCAGTTGGACTGAGATTTAAATTGTTCCCTCTAACTCTAACTTGGACTTGGACTACATATATACAAGACTTGGTGCTCTACAGTCTACAGTCTACAGTGCCCATTATTTCTATGCCTTTCTACACACTTGAGCACTGCCTTTGTGTCGGAAATTAAAATTACTACTCCTGGGTAATACACTTGTCGGTGGACGTTGACTGTGGAAAGAAATTACGTAAGACAATTGCTCAGCCTGTGAAAAAAGAAATGATGGTCACGATTAGGAATACGTGGGTATAGAGCCATAGTATAATGGTATGGTAGCTTACTATTAGCATTAGCTTAGGGAGCGTGTATAGAGTAGAGCCAAAGCCAAGAGTTGAAGCGACTCGAGTTCAGTTCAGATACTGTTACGTAAATCAACGGACATCCATCCATACTTTTCACTAGGAATTTAGCATATTACTGTCAGTCACTCAGTCTGTCTGTCTGTCTGCCGTCGTTCCACATACACCGCAAAATCCTATGTAAACTGCCTAAAGTATTTATCTGACTGCGTTCGTCCGCATCCTCATCCATTTCCCCGGTAGAAATAGAATAGAAAAATGTGTGCTGAGGAATATGTACATAGGAACGCACTTGAGGTTATAGTATAGTAGTAATAATATAATAGCCATGGCCATAGCCATAGCAATAACCATGGTATGGATCATCTAATTACCCATTTCCCTATATCATTGCATGTGAACTGTGAATGAACAGAAATGAGTAGGATTGATGAGTTTCTTGTCGGATGACTGATGCTCAAGACAGTGGCGATGACAATGACAATGATGATGATGATGACGTTGACACTATTCTCAGTCTTAAGACAGATATTACTGTTTCCTTATCACAATTAGGTGTATTAGTTGTAATTGGTCCCTCATCCTTATTCATAAGCCAGTCACCTATGCAACTTCTGTCCATTTTAGTTTTCACAATACAAGTGATCCTGCATGGTACAGATGATCGCGCTAGCACCATTATTATACCATATCTACTTCAGGTAGCATTCAGTGATTATAAACCGTCCAAATTACAATAACAAATATTAGATTACTCACGTAAATTTTTAGGAAAAATGACACTGCATGCATTTAAAGTAAATGGGAGATTAGATATTTTTTAGATTGAGTATCCCAATGCAAATGATAGGATAAGGACAGCATAGGATGGTCTGGTCTGGTTTGGTTTGGTTTAGTATGTGTATACACTACAGATACAGATAGACCAAGTCAGGGTGTGGCAATGACTTACTTCCAAATCTGAAGCTGTACTTTTTTATTATTCATAAAATATGATGTGATTGTTCCTCTCTCTCTCTCTCTCTCGCTCTGTAATATTACTAGAACTTTATGACTGACTAACCTGGGATATAGCATGGCTAATGGCTGGCTATATGCATACAGGATTATAGCTGATTGGAGTTCTGTTCTGGTTCTGGTTCTGGTTCTGGTTCACGTTCTGGGTTTGGTGCTGGTGCTGGTGCTGAAGCTGGTGCTGGTTCTCGTGCTGATATCGGTATTGCCATTGCCATCCTGCATGGAAGGAGCATGGAAGCAGCACGTAGTGTGGGCATTCACACTAAAACTTTACATATTTTCAAAGTATTGGGAGTTGGAACTGCGTGAGAATTGCTTTTGCTCCTCGTCATGGTAATTGGTATCGACGTGGATGTGTCAGTGGCATTTCCTCTGTCAAGCGTACCTACCATTACCATTACCATTATATTATCCTGCCTAGACATACCTACCTACCTACATATTATTATGCCCATGCGAAAATAAAAATACCTACCTACCTACGTTGGTAGGTAGGTAGTACAGTATAAGCTAGGCATTTGAATTGTTAAAACTTGGATTTTTTCTTGGACTTTTTTGTGCTCTCTCTGATATGATACGAGGAGTGGAGAGGAGAGGGAAACGAAGCTGGGAAAAGAAGACAAGGAAATACTACTGGATGTACATATGTATTAGGAACGTAAATGTAATAGTGGCGACCCATACATGTGTACGTATACACGTATATGTAGTAAAAATAATGCATTAAATCTAATGACTATTAAGGATGCATTTTTTCCTAGAAGGAGACGGACAGCAATGACAATGACAATGACAACACATATGATCGAGAGAAGACACGTATGTTCTTCTCCAGGTTCCAGTTTAAAGAGAAAAGTACCTTCTTTAATAGTTTTCTATTCTACATTGCATTGGGTTTTGTGGGAAAGGGAAGTGGAGGTAGGTGGTGGTGAAGGTAGATGTGGATGTGGATGTGGATGTGGAATTGGAAGTGGAAGTGGATGTGGAAGTGGAGTACTGGAGTACGAAGAGACAGACAACATTGCTCGCTAAATGTTGGACGAGAGTTGGAAATGAGGGAGCCTGTGGCATATGGAGTTAAGGAATTTTCTCATATCTGCTCACAGAGCCTCGAGTAAACTTTATGTGTACAGAGAGAGAGAGGAGGAAAAGGGAATGAGAGAGTGGTTGTGGAGATGTGGCTATAACTATAACCACAGCCACTATATACAACACAAGCCTATGACTATGACTATCACTCGAGACTCCAGAGCTCCGTGTTTTAAACTTTTTTGATGAATATTACACAGTCAAGAGTATCTTCAACTTTAATGTATATTTCTTGATTGCTGGTAGTGATTTGACATTGCTATGAAATGGAACTATGATTAGAGTTTCTCTCTTTCTCCATCAACAGCTAGACTAGTCCTAGTACTAGTGCTCCAAGTACAGCATCCCACTACCACATTGTCAGTGTGTACCGTTCCCCTTGTAAATGTAAACGATGCGATAGAAAAGTTTTTACTTCTCTTCAAACTCGACCCTCCCCTGCCCCCCATTCCTCAGCTCAGCAAACTTCCCCTCCCCTCGTTCGCTCACTCACTCACTCACTCACTCAGTCAGTCGTCCTCATCTAGAAGATGGAGAAATGAAAAGAGAAGAGAAGAAGAAAGGAATAAGAGCGAGAGAGAGAGAGAGAAAGAGAAAGAGAAACGTGCCCTTCTCCTAAGTCAGGTTCGTCAAATATTCGAGGAAAGTAGACAGATAGAACGTTAGTTGAGGATGGTTGGGATGAACGGCTCAAGACTGAATGTGGGGAGTGAATGCTGACACGGGTAGGTGTATTAGTAAGAGGAAGATAACGGTCGGTTGATGTTTTTAGGGAGACTGGGACTAGGAGCAGAGAGAGAGAGAACGTGAAATAAAGCCTGGTTAAAAAATAGACTGTACGTGCGAATGAGCATTGTGTATACAATCAACAGTGTATTATGATGTGTTAATACGGCTGGCTGGAAGAACAAGAATGGCATATGTATGTAGGTATGTAGGTATTGAGGAGACTCCAAGTGTGTAGGTGGGTAGGTAGGTAGGTAGGTATGTGCTTTAGTGAGCTTTGATACTTTCTCAGAGGATGGGTGTGAGTGGTGAGAGAGAGAAGCAAGTTAATTCAACGGTTGTGCACAATATGCAAACATAAGCGAACAATGTGGGATCTAAAATGTTTCTATTCTCCAGCAGTTGACTGCGTACGTGCTGGGATATCGAGGTGTATATGTATATATATATATATATATATAGCCCTTGTTCCTATCGTATTCCTAATAATGTGCAGAAAGTAGTGGTCCTTCTTCCTCCGTTCTTCCCTACAGTACCTAGTCGAGGAAAGCTGAAAACAGTTTAGTTGCTAGTTTGGATTCTTTGAATAGGATTCATAATATGAGTTGCTCTGTATCTGTATGCCATGTAACCGGCTGCTTACACGACACGACACGGAACGAAACGAAACCAGAGCAGAGCGGGAGGGAAGAGAACAGACGAGACCAAAGCAAAGCAAACCAAACACAAGACAAGACCAGACCAGACCAGTTAAAAATGACATATTTAAATGGGTACACGGAGAGTGAGGGCTGGATGTGGGGAGCGTGTATTATTGTGCTACTTCGTGGACATGACCATGCCATGCCATGCCATGCTGTGGGTATGGGTCAATTGTATAAATGTAATCTGTGAACATGGCGGCTTGTCATTGTGTGACTACTTGACTATGAACATCTCCCTCTTTCTCTTAAGATACGCTACTTTTGTCAAGTTACAAGTGGAAGTTTGGCCCAAGCAAGATAAAAGCTCCCTACAATTCCCTTTAAATTACCGTTGAGCTTTACAAGGCTCCAGAATTAGTATTATGGTATTCTCTCGCTCTCTTCCTTGTACGTAGTTGGTTCTGTGGGTCTTGTAACTTGGTTTGTATGGTGAATCCCAATTCCATGTTTCTTGACTCCGGTCTCAAGTTTTCCACATCTCGCTTGTTTGTTTGTGCTCTTGAGTTCTTGGCTAGCATGGTTTGGTTTAGTTTGGTTTGGTTTGGTTTGATTCGGTTTGGTTGTGCTGTGTTGTGTTCTGTCTCTGCCTCAGCTTCTGTTTCCCTTTCTCTCTTGTTTTGCATATGGAGTTGTGCAATTCGTGATGATTTTTCGCCAAATAGTTATTTGAACTATAAAACGAGTGTGGCAGGGAGGGCAAAGTCATAAAACGATATTGCATGCATACAAGCCACATTAACACCGTAAGTAGAATACGTGGATGAAAATCCATGCATACAAAATGAGCAAAGTGGTCTTGGTAGTCCTCGTCGGGCTGGCTTTGGCTTTGGCTTTGGCTTTGGCTTTGACTCCCTCGCTCTTGGTTTAGAATACCAACACGTTCAGATTCTTCTCTACAATACGGAATACGGTACAGTACCTTCAGTGCAGTGAGGAGAGTTGAGACTGGAGGCATGTGTAAATATCCATGCTTTCAACAGCACACTTGCTTTTTTCTCCAAAATGGAGAAACCCCACAGTCTACTGATCTACTGTGTAGTAGGTAGGTACCTCTATCATTATAATATAGGCAGAGTAGTTCAGTGTAGTTCAGTGTACTGTAGTGTACACCATCCAGAAGTTTCCACTCACGATTAAACGAGAAAACGAAAACGTAAACGGGAACGTAAAGTGGGCCCGTGAACGTCAAGGTTGGGCATGGAAACCCTTTTTTTAAAAGTAAGACTAAGACCCACTCTGTTCTCCCTCTCATCACTTTTCCCAACTCACTTTAATTCCTTGCATGTGTGTCTCTGTGTTTGGGATACGAAAGAGAGGGAGTGAGTGAGTGAGATGAGGATGAGGATGAGATGCTTTTAGTTGCCATGTTTTTAAATGCAACGGTCGTATCATCTGTAAAAGAGAGGCGAGTTTCCGCTCATGCTAATGCTCCGAGAAGTACAACTGATACTAATACGAATAATATTTATTTTTGTGAGTCTCTTGTAGACTGTAGACTTCAGACTGCAGACCTTATTGTCAAACAGTCATTCTTGCGTAGGATTGCGTATATAGTGTGTGTACCTTGTACCATATCCTACTCTATGGCACTTTCCTTCACCGCCGTATCAAAACGTGTACACAATGCACCTGGGAATCATATTGTAATAGGTACTGTGTGTAGACGCAATGACAACGACAACGCCAACGCCAACACCAACACTAACAGTCCAACGACAGTCTAACTCCAGCGCCAGCGCCACTATTTCCAATTCTAATTTAGGTAAGGCAGAAAGGAAAAAAGTACTGGGACTCTTTTGTCTATGCAGTAGAAGTAGCAGTAGTAGTAGCAGTAGCAGTGACAGTTGTAGTGTGTACATAGTTGGAGTCAGAACGGAACGGAACGGATAGGCATAGGCCAATGGAGAAAACATACGTATGTGGAGTGATTACGTAATTTGAGCATAGGGGATCATATTGGGCTTATTTGCAGTTGAATATTTAAAAATAATGTACCTATGTAGTACGAGTACGGTCTTGGATAACGGAACTTGACTGTATGCACATATGTATGTGTGCTGTATCATCATCATTATGTCATCAGCATCACACCAAACCAAACCACCCTCCAGGTACTACTACATAATATGTAGATGCCTATACCTACGTATAATATATACCAGCGTTGAAAGATGAACAGTGTCATTTGATTGAGTAGTAGTGAGTGGTAGGAGTAATGTAATAGTAATAGTAATAGTAACACTAATACTAATTCTAATACTAATAGTGACAGCGAGTTGATGTTACTGGACCGGAAGGTCTGTGTGGCAAAATGACAAATCGGCAAGACAGTTTAAAAGCTCCACCCAAAACGATGTATGGCTACTCTGTCTTCTCGTCCTCAAGATGATATGGAAAAATTCAACGTTTCCTAATACAGTGTGACGGGAGGAGAAATACTTTCTTAATAAAGTACAACACTTGCTGTACAGCCACAGTATCCTAGTTCCAACTCCAGTCCAGAGCCAGTTTCATTTCCAGTTGCAATTCCAGTTCCAAATCCAAGTCCAAATCCAATTCCCATTCGAGTTCCACTTCCAGTTCTAGTTTCTGTACAGCTGGAGCTGGATCTGGAGCTGGAACTGGAGCTGGAGTTGGAGCTGGAGCTGGTAAGGAATGGAGAGAAGGAGAGGAGGGAAAGGAGAAATACATTGGAACGAGGACCGACACACGCTGTCCTATTGATAAGCGTAGATTCACGTGCCGATTAAGGTCTATAGACATTTTGTCAAACATATAAGCTCCGCTTAAGGAAATTCACTGTTCACACTTTAAGACTTTAAGAGAATGGAGGAAGAGAGAAGTGGAAATAAAAGGAAAATGCCCACCAATTGTATTTACGTGAATGTGTACATGTATCCGCCTTCCACGTGTATCGCATCGCATCGTATCGCATCGTATCGTAGCGTAGCGTATCAACTTTTATTGTTCATTGAAAAATATGGACTGCCCTTAAGCTCCAGCTTTCCTTTACTTTACTTTCCTCTCTTCTATTTCCATCAGTGTGAACTATATGTAGGTAGTAGGTAGGTATAGGCATATGTAATGGTGTCAAGTATGCCCGTCTATCCATGTGTACATAAGACTCTGTCACGGATCGTGCGAAGGAACGTGACAGGTACATTGAGGAGAAGAGAAGGAGAAAATTTCATGATTTTTACTTAAGGTCAAATAAATGCTTTTCCTTTCCTTACTCACACTCATAGGGGTAGAGGGAGAAAGAGTTTATGTATCTTACATCTGTATACCTATCGACAGAGGAGACAAATACAGTACCACTGCGGGTGCTTTAGTTTTACTAAATCCTCACACAGTAATGATAAATGAGAAGACTAGGAATTGCTTTCTGTATGTACAGGTCTTGGTTAAGTGGATTAGTTAGTTGGAGCTGGACACGGACAACACGTTGGGGATCACAGAGCAAAAGTCATGTCACCAAGTCAAGAAGTAAAAGGTTCTATCATTCCACCGTTTACGGTTTATATACCACGGATGTTGATGGGAAAGAAGGAGAGAGAGAGAGAGAGAGACAGGTTTACCTTGCCTTACTTTAGGCATATAGTATAGGTAATACAGAAAGTCATAAAAGTTTAAGGGATATACCAAGGCCTCTAGATACACATAGGCATGAAGGAAATGTAGTGTGCGTGGAGTCATGGAATTACACTTACCTTTTACCCATGATATTTTATGCAATGTTCCAAGCACACAATTAATCTCAAGTATTTCCACACTAATATATTGGATGGAGGATCGAACGTGAGGAAGAAAGGAACAAACTGTCCTGCATCCACGATTTATGTGGGATTAAAGGGGAATTCTTACGAATTGTCTCAACGTCTCAAGTCATGTTCCATGCTCAATGGTTTCCGTCTCTTCCCTCGCATCGCATCGCATCGCATCGCATTCCCTTCTCCTCCACCTCCACTTCCACCTTACAGTAAAGTTGTTTTGTCTCGCAACAAAAAATAAACTAAAAGAGAAGAGTATATCCAAATCCAACCATCCTCCTATAGTATGTATATCCTACACTGTCTAATAAACTGACTGGAGAAATAAAATCATTCAAGATAAGATGCAATGGAAAGGAACAAGTACAAGTAACAAGTTCCTCCAACTACTAATATGTACCTACATACATATGTGCAATGATAATGGGAATATTTACCTACCTATACAATTATACCTATAATTACCAGTGTAGTAGAGAAATTTGCATGGTTTCGTCTATCTGTGCATGATGATTTGAGTTGGTAGTGGTAGGAATATCAGTATGTAGGAGTGGAAGAGAACAAGGAGAGTACCTAGTGCTGGAGGCGCCGGTCTGAGTTGCCAGTGCCAACTGAGACGACACTATGTCACTTTTCCCAAACGTTGACAAGTTGGTATGGGAAAAAATCCTGGGATGTATGTATACGAGGGATATGCATGCATGCATGCAACCACAAAGACAGAGTCAGCGTCACAACACAAGAGAAAACCAGTAAATACGATGGGACACGATACGATACAAAAAGGCAACACAATACCCCACAAACCAGAACCAGAACCAGACCCAGACCCAGAACCACAATCTTAAGCACAAGATGAAATGCTGACTTTTTTGAATTTTGCACGGAACCAGAGTAGGAACACATGTTGTTCAGCTTTTAATATCTCTTCCCTAGTCCTTCGTGATAAGTATCTTTCGAGTCGAGTCGAGGACTCGGTGTGTGGCTTTGGCTTTAGGTACGTGGACTTGCATTGCATTGGATTGCATTGCATTGCGTTACAAGGCATCGCATTACACCATTCAGGCTTGAGCTTTAAATTCAGTCGATTCAGATGATATTATTGCTATTGCAGCATAACCATCATGTATGTGTATAGTATAGGTATATTATATTATATATAGCATATGTAGATAGTATGTAGAGTATATAGATATGTACGTAGGTATATAGAGAGTAAAATATGCTATGATTACGTGGATTGGATTAGATTGGATTTGACTGGAATGGCCAAGGACCACGTATTAGTATTAGGGCAGTTCGGTCATGTTATAATTTGACGAGGATCGTATAAATATTGGCATGGAACAAAGTTGGAGCAATTAAGTTTGCTCTACAACGAATTAGAGTAATAGCCGTTTTTTAGCACCCACACATGTTTTTGTTTTTTGGCACAGGAATACAGTTGGGGTTGGTATTGGTACTGGTACTGGTGTTGGTGTTGGTGTTGGTGTTGCGTTGGTTTGGATTGGTTTGGTGCTAGAATTGCGTTCGAGTTGGTAGACGAGAGAAAGAGAAGGAAGGCAGAGGAGAAGGAACTGAGAGAAATAGCGTTTGCACGTGCCATTCGACATCCATGTATTTTGGGTTTTGGGTATTCGGACAGAAATATAATCTTGCCTTGGTTCCGAACATCGTTCATCGTTCGTGGAGAACAAAAACCTGCAAAAGCTTCCAAGGTGTTGTCTTGGATTTGCATTTTCCGTTTTACTTTACTTTACTTTACCTTTACCGTTTACGCCATGACTTTTCTATTTCTTTTCTTGATAATTTCCTTGGCGGAGCAAAGGGAAAGAAAGGTTTTCTGTGTGGAAAAATATTTGGAGATACGTAGCTACTCCACTTATCTGTATTGCAATTAGATATCTGTGCATAGGTATATGGAGTCTCCCTTACCTTCCTGGTCCTTGGACCGTTCATGATCATGAGCGTTCATTGCGCGGCGCTGGTTTATGTATGTGTAGGTGCTACGGGAAGCTTCGGCTTATCCATTCCATGTCATCCCGTCGACCGTGCTATGGAAATGGAATGGAATGCAGTGCATTCATTCACGTCTCAGTTGTTGCAATCTAATAGCGTTCGCTTGTGCTCTGCCATGGAAGCAAGGCATGGAAGATACGAGTACTAATACTAATACTAATACTAATACTAATACGGGAACGACGAGGATACAGGCACGTTGAGCAGTTGCGATGGGATGCATTATTGAAAACATACTGTACATTTTCTCCACATTTTACACATTTTACCTTATTTTTGTTCTCACCGTAAAAATCATGTTAATAGCCACATAAATAAAAAGATTGCTTCTAAACGTACTACATCGTCATTATTTTGGCTAGAGCTGCACCAACATCACCGTCGCTATCACCACTAGTAGCATCCGCACACCAACACTAACACCAACACCATTCCCAATCCCAATCCCAAGACCAACCAAGAGAACGTCTCTCAAGTCTTAAGTTGACATAGTGTGGAACATTTTAAGCACATTTTCATATACTGTCTTCAAGTAGACTAGTAGTAGGGCTCCAATATGAATTATAAAGACCAATATATAGGTATATATAGCCTATGGAATACTGATATAGGATAAAGTTTGCAAGTAGAAAAAATATTGAGGCTGCGGAATCTACGGCTCAAGCTACGTTTACGCTCAAGTTTATTTTCCAAAGCGAAACTCACATGAGGAACTAATAGATTACTAAGAGACTTGGTGGGGACTTGATTCCTCGTACTTAAAGAAATACATAGCTATGTATGCTCGGAGCATTAAAGGATATGCAGTGATACTCAGAGTGCAGTGTTGCGGTGCTCTTGCCTTCCTCTACCTTGCACTTGTTCTTGGTTCTTGGACTCGTAGTGTATTCAGTGTTTTTTCTCCAACACTCCTCATTCTCTACTCCTACATACATACATCCCAAGCCAAGCACATAATCATGCAGATTGTCTATTTGCCATTCACCATTCGCCATGCCATACCGTGCCATACCATGCCATACCATACCATACCGTGCCATGGCATAGCATAAGTCGAGGGTTTCGTTCGGTTTCTTTCAACATTCTTCAGTATTAGCATTAGCATTACCATTGGTATTAAAATCCCCCTTTTTTCCTCAGCCTTCCTTCCTTCCATGCTTTCTTTTCTTCGACTTTAGTCTATCCCTACCCTACTTACTTCCTATTTTTCCTAATTAATTTCCCATGAGAAATTCCCGGAAATGCTAATACAACACAATAAGATACGATACTATACGATACGATACGATACTAGAAAAGATTCGAAACTTTTAGAGATACTGTAGTATACATACATACGTAAACGTAGTATTTGAGACGCCAGGCCAGGCTTATTGGAATTTTGTAATGGAACAACTGACAAATTAGAATTAGGAGGTAAGATAATTAACATTCTGGTGTAATGGCAATCCTAATCACTAAGATGGTTTTAAACTTGCGAGGATTACATGTTGTGCACTTGAGTATAATTTATTGTTTTCCCTCCGTCTGTCTTTCTCTTTCCTCCTCCTCCTCCTCTCCCTCACTCGGAGACCGGAGTCCGTAGTCCATTACCTGGGAGAGGGAAATTTAATTATAATTATAAAAGAAGTCAATTGTGTATGTAGACAGTTGTGCCAAGTCTCTGTCAAGCATCACATCAGCAAACAAACCTGTTTACCGGTGACGGCTTCACTCCTCCGTGTACAGATGTGCTCATGCCAGTAGTTAAAAGCACGTAGTAATAGTCACGATAATAATAATAGTCAATAGCAATAGATTCTACTGAGCCAGACTCCCACACCAGACCAGACCAGACCATCCCAGAACAAACCAAACTAGACCAGACCACCAGCCACTTAAAAAGTAGATAGAGATAGAGATGTACGAGACAAGGAAAGGAAAGGCAGAAGCAAAAGCAAATCCAAATCCAAATCCAGCATGGCATGGCATGGCTTGGCTTGGGTAAGAACAGAGAACAGTGTACCATTAGGATGGATATGTGATGTGATAGAAAATATGAGAATTGCTATTACGAGTAGAACCGAGAACGAGAAGCGAGAAGTTGAGGCAGAGGCCAAACCAATGCAATGCCAAAAGGATGGTTTTATTTTCCTATAGACACACTTTGATGGTGAGAGAAAACATTCGGTTCAATTCAGCGTTCAATTTAACTTTACATTCATGGGCATGGATGCACCTACTATGTGGAGCAGGGAATGGATTTCGCGTTGGCATATTGTATATTGTATTGCCTATAACAAGTGGTATGTACTATGTACTCTATGTGGGGATTTTAATCGCTAATACTACGTTACATTTTGGATAAATCCGCTTGGGGCCTTGTGAATAGAAGGAAGGAAAGCAGAGCTTGTCCATATAGTTTCCCATTAAACTCCAATCTTGAGTTAGCTTGGCCGGAATTGGGTTCAAATACAAATTACCGTAAGAGTATAACAAGTTCTATATAAAAGAACGACCAATGACCAGTCAAGCCACGCCAATCCCAATCCCAATACCAAAACTAAAACCAATACTATGTACCTTCCATCCATTCGCCTCAAGTCTGTTAGACAGTTATAGAGTAGCTATACCTATATACGTACCTAGAGTTTTTCACCCAAACCAAGAGCGAGTAATGTGATTGTAATGGGTAAGTAAACCTTTCCATTTGTGGCCGTGCTAAGAGCATGACACCCCATATATGTGGAGGAATTGGGATTGATGAGACGAAATGAGATGAGATGCACCAGCACCACGATACGATAGATTTTCTAGAAACACAGTCCACCGGTGGCAGGAGGAGTATCGATACTGTAGGAGCACCAGCAGGACGAGGAGTCAGAATGAGTGAGATCTTACACACAAGGGCACACAGGAGTTGGAACTGGAACTGGAACTGGAAAGTACCTACCTAATGTTTTTAAGCTCATACAGGCGTAGTAAATCTGCAGGGTCTATGTCTATATAAATACAGAAGGAATTATTTTGATCACTTGACTAGGATTTTCTAGATTGTTTACCGTATAGGCTTAGGTATATGACGGACGATATCAAAATGAATGGAATGGAAAGGAATGGACTAATATTGGTTCAGTGCGTTCATTAGAAGTTGTCGTTGTCCAGACCCAGACCGGCACTGGCACATCGCATCTGATGAATCTTTTTAGTGCAAGTAACACCTCCCGAGGGGAATTTGGAAAATTGATCACCTACAAAATTACCAACTTACCAACTTACCACCAGTTACCAGTCACTAGTCTATGCTACCCGATACTCTAACTCTAGTCACACCAACACCAAGAGTAGAATGAAGAGTGAGTATGAAATCCTTTGAGGAGTATAACTATTACGTACAATTCCAGCCTCATTCCGTGATCGTCCTATCTGTATTACTATTACTATTACGATTACTATTACTATTACTATTAGTGTTAAGTAAGTTCTAATCGTAAATAGTGTTGAGTCTCATTAGCATCATCATCACTATAGCTCTATGTATGCATTCCTAACTCTTTAGTTTTCTTTCTCTCTCCTCTGGAGCTTAGAGTTAGTCTGCTCTTGGCTTTCGCTCCTTGGACCAATAGCATAGGAGTACATACCTATGTAAAAATGAGGCCTATGGAAGGGATTTACTACTACAAGGCCAAGGCCCACATGGTTTCTTACTTCAAAGACGAGCCTATCTCCTATGTCTATCCGAACCCGAACGTCTTACATTTAGAAAGGAATTAACTAAGAATCTAAAGAATAATGAGGGAAGAATTAAGGAATTAAATCCTGTATTTGTACCATAATCACAATAAACCTATGTATGCAGGCAATAATTAGATACTGTTTAATGAAAAGAAAATTGAATTTGAGCTTACTCTAGTCATTGTTTATCTTCATTTTATTACAATTCTTGCAATACTAATTACATAATAGGAATGACAAATAAGGAAGAAAGTTATGCAAGGATAAAAAAACTTATTTAGTGCACTCGTACATGTATCTGTAGTACTGAGAATATGCGGGAGCCTTAGTCGAGTGAGAGTGAGATAGTGACAGGAAAATTACCATATTTTTGAAAAAGTCTGCCCAAACCAAATCCACATCGCATCGGAGGAGGGAGACGTCGATGCTAGCTTCGAGGGAAGGCGAAAGCCAAATCCAAAGCCAAATCCAAAGCCAAATCCAAAGCCAAAGCCAAAGGCTAAGTCAAAGTCAAATTGAAGGTAAACCAATGCAATGGTATTACGAATGCACCCGCATATAATGCACTAGCCTACCTACCTAACCTAGGTAGGTACGTTATATAACTATGTTGAGGGAAGAGCTGAGTGGAATAACTAATGTGAGACCTGGACCTGGACGGAGATTTAAGGATACATAGGCGAGCACCTTACAAACCCAAGTACATTCTTGAGACTGCAATCAACACTGCATTGCAATTGCAATACCGGGAGGCTCAATACTTTACCTTGTCATGCAAGTGAATGCAATGAATGCACTGCACTGCTATTTCTTTGAACGTCATGCCATGCCATGCCATGCCATGCCATGTGATGTGATGCGATGCGATGCAATGCAATGCAATGTTTCTCACTCGGTTTCTTGTTCGAGCTCTTGTTCGTCTGTATGGGTGAATGAGATCGAAAGGAAGGGAAGGATTCCTTGCAGTATCCAGAGACCAAAGTTACAAATAGGTTTTGTGAGATAAGCTAAAGCCAAAGTAAGCACAGGAACGAGAACATGAACTGCTACAGTGTAAAAAGCCATTAGCTTTAAGTGAGATACAAGATAATAGGAATTGGCTATAGGTATAGTATAAAGTGTAGCTGTGCCTGTGCTGTGCGTGCAATGTGCAACTTTATTCCCTAGCTATAGGTACATACCTACCTATAAATGTATAATATACTCACATCTCATGCACAGGTGTACCTTATGTACCTCTTAAGTTAGTAGGAGTTGGAACTGGAACTTGTACTTGTATTTGTATTTGTTCTTGTACCTACCTCCCGACGCTACATACATAGGTATGCCCTGTGTAGTTGTGATTTCATGTGGAACTGTTGCATTTCACTTTGACTCCATTCTCTGCTCATATGTCCCTAAAATAGCTGGCTTTTTTCATCGTCCTTTACTCTTTCCCTACACCAGTCCCACGAGTGCTCAAATGTCTTGCTTCCAGTTCAACTTGACTCCGACTCAAGGAATACGAACCAGAACCAGAGCCAGAACCAGCACCAGAGTACCTATCTGCTCTGCATCTGCTCCCGTCCTTCCCTTCCCTGTCACTATGCAATCCAGTCAACATGTTGACGTTCAACTTTGGATTCGCGTCAAGTAGGGAAAAGACAAAATGTCGAGTTAAGAGAGAGAGAGAGAGAGAGAGAGAGTAAGTATTATATTATGTACCTACTCTATCTACATCCCCACATATCTACATACATCGGGGAGATCCTCTTTTGGAAGAAAATAATGCGAGAAGAAAGGAAAGGAACGTAGTCTTTTTGCTCTGAAAGTCTAAACAGATTGCCGAGGAAGAAGTGCTAATAGGAATTACCGATTGGAACTCCTCACCATCGGAACTCATCACTGTCGCATGGAAACTGGAAAGGATGTTGATAAGAATAGACGGCGATGGTTTGTATAGGAAGGGAGAATTTTATGTACAATATACATATATGTAGTCTATGTAGTATACCTAGCAAGGTATTGTGGTATACCTAGTCGATGGCTGTATTGATAGGAGCGAAGTGATTCTGGTTTATGGTTGAAAGTTGAAGTTTTCCGTAGTCAAGTGCTGTGTTTGAAAGTACCCACTGAGTATGTACCGTACATTCGTTTGACTTGACTTGACTTGACTTGGTTTTGGTTTGGTTTGGTTTGGTATTGGTTGGTGGCTGATAGTTTGGTTGGTGCTTGAGTCTAAATAAATGCATACCTGAGTACGCACATTTCTGCTGATTCGCATTCGGATTGGGAAGTGATGTGATGTCGATGTTGGAAGTTGCAAGTTTGCTTGCGTCTAATCTTACAAGTGATTTGAAAGCGTGCAACTACACACGTGTCTAAACTTTTTTAAAGCCACTGAATATAAATGAAGCCACATTGACTGCCGAGCCAAGCCACATTCAAATCCCAATCGGAATCCCAATCCCAATCCAAATCCAAGTCCAAGTCCAAGTCTATGTCCAATTCATGCTATGCTATGCTATGCTATGCTATGGTTTGTATGTTGTGCCGTGAGTTGGACTCGCTTAGACAAATCTCTCCTCCTGTTCCTCTTTCCTCTCTCTCTCTCTCTCTCTCTCTCTTTACAGTGGAGACTGAGGGAAGAAGACGGTGGATCGGTGGATTGTAAAGTGTCTGGGATGATGACTGTAGAGTAGCCTTCCGCTCTCCCATTCAAATCCATCTTACCACTTACCCTACTCGCATCGCATCGCATGGCGATCGTGTACCTACTTACATAGCTATTTTATGTAGGACTGTTTGGACGGGTTAAGCTCGATGTCGTCAGTTACCATTACCGTTACCCTGTCCCATCGCACCATCTTACCTATCAACCTATCTAAATTCCAGCCAGCAACGGAGGAAAAACTCATGTGCTAAATAAAGAAAATAAATTCACCACCAACTCCCCTCGTACACAGTCAAGAGTCTTCTCTTACTTTTCCGGCCAACATTATGACTCTGACGCACACATGGGAGTACGTAGGTCCGGAGTAATGTATGGAGACTGGAAGACTTGTGATGGGTCTTGTGAATCTTCCAGTCAAAGTCAGGGAATCCTGTCTCAAAACCGAAGCCAAAGTCAAAGCCAAAGCCAAAGCCAAAGCCAAAGCCAAAGCCAAAGCAATGTCAGTTTGAAAAGCAGGAAGGCAAACCAAAGGATCGCATGTGCATACGCGAATTAAGTGTTTGAGCATTTGAGAGTCGAGCGGAAATAAAGGATGATAGGAAATGGGAAAAAGTCAACAGCTAAAAAGCGCAAAAGCTGCGAAAAGCTCGATTGAATTGAGCAATTTCATTAATGAGGGGAGTAGAAAATCTAAATCTTTCTTTGCCTTTGCTTTTCCTTCGTGTGGTAGGTACGTAGTTATACTTACATAAAGCAAGGTATTTAATTCACATAACAAATTTCAGTCAGTTCTGTCAACTCGGAGTTGGAGCTGGATCTGGAGTTGGTTTGGAGTTGGAGTTGGAGTTGAACTTGACAGTCAAGTGAGATGACTGAGAAGACGTAGTGGTTATGATTTCTACAGTGAAATAGACGACGACTGCGATTACGATGGAATTGCTTGGAATAATGGAATGGAGTTGATTTGGTTGTGTTGGGAGATTGGAAAGTTTGCAGTGGGCGGGAATGGAAATGTAGGAAAAATGCAAGAAAACCGAGATGAAAACGCAAGTCGATTGAAATCGGAGGAAATTACCAATTCGGTGGTACTTTACCTGACATTGTAATTAACTTGATGGTTTCTTGCCTATAGCATTGTACGTATAATTTTCCTTGCTTTCCTCGGTCGGCTCTGGCTCTTACGATTAGTAGATACTTTAACTAGGTACCTTCCAAAGTCAAGCAAAAACAAGTCTGAGAGGAAGAAGCGGAAGGAGAAGCGAATGTGAATGTGAAGTTCAACCTGCTTCCTCGTGGCATTTTAAAAGCAATTTAAAACATTTTGTACCTACGTACTTTGCATATTATTGTGTGGAGGTATAAGAAGCTAAGCATTCATATTGAAAAGCTTATACCTGTATCAGTGGAATTTATCTTCCTCTATGTTTCCCGTTTGCCATTATGTACATGGGGGCTTATACCTATACACAAGAACTTTGGTCTTGTTCCCTTGGCTAAAGGAAAGGAAAGGAAAGGGAGTGAGGAATAAAGTTGATGGGATGTCAATGTGTCACTTCTTTTATCGGTCACAGCTCCACAGTTCCACTCGAGTTCTCTGTAGAACAAAGTGACAGTTCAGTCTTAGTCTTACCTTCCTCCTTGTTTCTGTACAAGCAAGCCTTCGGCAGTAACTTTGACTCTGACTCTGACTCCGACTCCAACTCCAACTCCAACTCTGGTTGTATGTGGCCACATGCCTACCTTCATGGCTTCTGGCTTTACTCGAGACTTGAGTGGAGATGAGAAAGCTCCTCTTGACAATGACAATCTGTGGGTTTTCCACGGAATCCTCGACTCTCGATTCCACTTCCCTTTTCCATCGGATTGGATTCCCTTCGATTCGATTCGATTCAATTGGAATTTACTATTCATGAAAGAGTTTTGGGAGAACCGTAAGGGATCTTCGGGGCCAGATAACACCACAGATATATTACGATATGCACGAATCCAGGAAGAAACGAAGGAGAGCAGAGCAGGGCAGAGCAGGGAAGAGGCACGAGGACGATAACGAGGACGAGGACGCACAATGAATGCGTGCGCGTCTCATCTCATCATCATTTCATCAGTAGTCGATTACACTGCGGTAAAATGAAACAATGTATCATATTTTTTTCAAATCCTAACAAATTATGGATTATCCGAGCATCTCCCCAGAGGAATACATACATTTGTAGGTATTGGACACGGATGTGATGGAGGAGGGTGAAACAATTTTTTACTTGGCTCCTTTCCTGTCTTGGTCTCTGGTTGCCGCATCAATGTCAGCTTGCGTTACATATTGCTAGCTGCCATGACCCTGGTCCTGGTCCTGGCTCTGGTTCTGGTTCTGGTTCTGGTCCATGTCTTGTTCTTGGTCTTGGTCTGACCATATGAAAGGAAACCAATAGAAACCAAAAGCTAGCCGAACCAAATCATAGGGTAGAGTGAATTGTATTGTATTGTATTGTATTTGATTGCATTACAATGTGTGATGGTCGAACCAAAACATATTTGATCATATCGAAATCAAAGGAAGGAGAGCCAAGCCACAGATGGCTCCTCAAAATCTAGCCCAAACTTACAATAAGAAATATATTTTTTATAGAAGAACCAATGCCATAATGTAACAGTTGGATTATATTGTATTGCAGTCATTACGATATACACAGTCTTGACGTTTATGACCTAATGGAAAGGGAACCACATCGTGTCATTCTGGTGGATATAGATACCTATACAGATATGTGTATATTGTGTATGTATCTAATGACAGAGTACACACTACAATATACCATGTGTAATTGAATTGAGGATTTATTCTAAAAATAACATGGGAAAGATCCATGGTTATTGCATTGCATTGGACTGCGCTATGTTGCGTTGCGTTACGTTACGTTACGTTACGTTACGTTACGTTGTGTTGTGTTGTGTTGTGTTGCGTTGCAGTGCGTTATGTTACGTTGCATCGAATCAAATCCCCCTGCATTGTATTTGTGGCACACCGTGGTACTTTTGGCTCCTGCTCTATCAAATCAAGGATCAGGATCAGAACGAGGATCAGGAATTGTGAAAATCAGAGAAGGAATAATGATTTGAGGCGAGGAGAGGAGAAAAGGTGGTTGGGTGCAGATGCCTAAAGACTACTTACAGTGGTGTATGGGACAAGAGGAAATAACATTGTGAGTTGTAGTCGTGTTCGTATTCGCATTCGCATTCGTATTCGTTTTCCTATCATATGATCTCATACTCTCTTGTATCATGTTCTGTTCTTCTGTACCCTTGGATGTGGCTGTGGAAGTGGAAGAGTGAATGGAAAAGTTTGCGAACTATTGTGCGTAGTCCGGAGGAAATATTGGATGTTGCACTGAACTGTACTCTGTCGCTTTGCTCTTTTTCTCATTGACTTTGCTTCCTCCTTGCACCACAACACACCACATGAGTGGGATAGCATAGGTAGGTAGATACATAATATACATAGCTATATAGATATAACTATAGTATAGATACCTATTCACCTTTGGATATTAGTTTTTTTTGCTCCTATATGAAAATGAAAATCGAAAAGTTTTTCATGAGGTTTCCGTCTCCAGTATACGGAATATGCAACTTGGGTATAATATATGTACAGATACAGATATCCCCCACATGTCCACAAATATTGTAAAGTTATACTGTCTGTCATTGGCAAAAATTATGAATCACATTCCTTGGACACAGATTCTGGTTTTTCGTGCCTCACAGTTGGTGTTGTGTTGGGTAGCGGGATTGTTGAATGAATTCACAACCTTTCATTTGTTTTTTGTTATTTTTTCTCTTACAGTGTAGCTATGTAGATATTTAGGTATATGTACATATAGGACATATAGGAATTGCAAGCTGAGCGAGAATTCTAGGATTTTTAGTGCGGAGTGTCTATCAGATGATTCTCTTGTTCTTGTTTTGGTGTATGTAGCATTAGAGTGAATGTTAGCATGAAGGATGTGCTGCTTCCTTCTCCAGGCCAGAAATAAGATGCATTACATTTTTCATGTAGGACTTTACGTTAGATATTTATTTCTGTTCAGCTGGTGCATGTCTATCTTTCTGTCTGTCTGTTTGTCTGGCTCTGGCACTGGCTCTGACTCCGGCTCTGACTCCGGCTCCTACTCCGACTCTCGTTTGACTTGCCACGGCTTGGCTTGGCTTGGCTTGGCTTGAATTTGGATTTTGGTTTTGGTTTTGGTTTAGGTTTAGGACCGTGCTTGACTGGGAGGTACGTTAAGATTTACATTACACAGCACAATGTCATGTTTGTAGGAAGTTGTCGAGGTACTTTGTAATGCGATAGGGTTGACGAGAAAGGTATAAAAAGCACACGCGTGCGAGTCTCATTCATATCCATACAGATATTAGTATTCATATCCACAGCATTACTCTCTTGCCCTTTATACACATATGTACCTAGCACAAGTGGGTAGTAGAACAAGTACAAGTTTTTCTTTCCGAGCAGCCATGCGACTGCCTGCGATATGAACACCGAACCAAGCCAAGCCAAGCCAAGCCAAAGCAAATCAAGCCAACACAGACAAAGTACTGTCAGTGTTACAAGGAGAAGAGTGGAAATGGAATTGAATTGCTATTGGGAACAATCTAACTAAAGAATAAAGAATCTCGACTCACCTTAACTTATGGAGAAAGTCAGGAAAAATGTTTTTACCTCACAACTCACATCTCACATGTATGATTCGCATTGCATGACATGACATGACATGACATGGCCATGGCCATAGTCATAGCCATGCCTCATTATTAATGACAAGGAGTGAAATATTTATGAAAAGGTTCCTGTCCTTGTCCTCGTCTAACGCAATTACGTACGTTGAGGGAAATTGTTTCTCAAGCTGTGATATAAAGAGTAAATGTAATTGCTGAAATGATTACTGGGCTGTTTGCTCAAGTTGATATGGATGAGGAACCAGAAGAACCAGAACCTGAACCAGCATCAGAATCAGAACCAGAGCATTTGGTATGTACGTATGTTTTAGCCCACTATTAGAATTGCAAGGGACATTTGCTCGTAAAATAAATGTCTCTTCGGGCATCGCCCTTATTGTTAGTTTTATCTCCTCGCATCGTGTGGATACGTACTCAATTTTTCCCCTGCAAGCTTTCCTTGAATGTCACGATGCTAATCGTCGGTGCCCTAAAGGTATCTATAAATGTCAAATATATGGTCCAAATATTTGCACACAGCATGTAGATAGATACACATTGTGGGGCGACGGTAGTAGAGTCTGTAGACTCTGACTGACAGAAAAATTGCTCTGGTGTACAATTAGCAAAGTCTATGTTGATAGTTGATGCTGAGGTTGGTGGTTTTGGTTTTGGTGTTGGTGTTGGTGCTGATATATCAAGTACCTCGGTATCTACTCATGCATAGGTAATTATATTTTTTGTAGGTTGGAGTTGGACCATGAGAGATAAGACGAAGTGTTTCGTCGTTTGTCGCATAGTATATTAGTATGGTATTAGTAATGGTGCCCAGTGGTATAAAGTAGAAAGTAAATACCTACATAATTATATGCATATACGTACCTAGGTCTGTATGATTAAGATTAAGACATTCTGATGATAGGATGTCTCGCCTTGCTTTCCTACACTATGGTATGGCATGGCATGGCATACTATGGTATGATTATGCACAGAGACTTGCTGATCCGATTCCAAAGTCAATTTCGTGACACTAGACTTATTTGCCCCTATTAATCAAGGATGACTTGGGAATTCGAGGATGTGGACAAGACAATATCTTTCTTTGCCTAAATTCTTTCCTAATAATCCCATAATAATAATGATTTAAGTACGGCAGATGCACTGAGGTTGGTTTCGATGTGTCAATTTTAAATTCACATCTCAAGTGGAATAGAGATACCTAATCCGAAGCTTGAATGGTACACCCAACTACATTCGAAATCTTTAAACTTTTAATGCTTATTTGTGGTTTGGCTGGAGGTTTTGGCTTTGAGACGTTGGATTCGAGTTGGATTCGAGTTGGAGTTGGAGTTGCCATACAATTATTATAATCGGGTGTTGGTGGCTGTGGCTGTGGCTGTGGCTATATGAGAATACGGATGAGGAAATGAATATGAAGAGCGTGTTGGTGTTGGGAGGAAGCACAATGGTAGCACATACGTAAAATCTGCGTGACGACGAGGATGAGGATGAGATATGAAAGGCTTGGTTGGAGAAACAAGATATATTTAGACATTTAAAAGTTGAGGACGTCAAACGAGACATGTATAGCTGAGGCAGAGACGGAGAAGACACGGTGATGCAGTAGAGTGCTCGTCTCTTCTTTACTTATGCAGGTAGTAGTCTTCTAGTTCCACTTTCTTTTCCTTCCCCTAACCATCGCCACAGCAACAGTAATAACAGCCACAGCCGTGGCCATAGCCATAGCCATAGTCATAGTCATAGCCATGCCATAGCCATCGCCATCGCCTTCCCTTCCCCAACTGGGAATGAGCCAATGTGCCAATGAATAAATAATAAAAAGGAAAAATCTTTAGCTGTAAAAACAAATCTGTCGTTGTCCTACGCATGGAGCTGTGGAGCTGGCTCTGGCACTAAAACTCTCACTGTAATAAGGCTACAAGACCAGACCAGACCAGACCAGGCCAGACCAGTGCAGTACAGTACAGTAGAGCACAGTGTAGGGAAGACAAGGCAAGGCGGCACTCATTTATATTACTTGTGTTCCAGTCAGCCGGTATGACTTGTCTCATGGATTCCCTTCAACTAATTCAAATATGGCCCATCAAGACTGCCACTGCGAACAGATATATAGTGGCGGAAGGAGGAACAATTTTTGGCCTGTTTACTCAAGCTCACAGACAGACGAGATATCCCATGGGTAGCATCTGATTCACGATACAACATTCTCCACCAAATTTGTCTCACAGTGGCATATACGATCCTGGTCCTAGTCCTAGTCCTAGTACCTACTAATATAACAAGGCACAGTACAAGGGAACACACACACCACAAGCGAAGGGAAAGAAAAGAACGGAACAGAAGAACAGAAAGAAAAGAAATGAAATGAAATGAAACGAAAGGAAAAAGGAAAGGAAACCTCGATCTTATCCTAGAAACTGAATGGCAACGACGAGGCAATGCAATGGAAACGCAAGTATCTGTAGAAACCATGGATAGGATTCCACTTTGATATTCTCAACACATTGCTTTGTATTGTAGGAACAAATGCCATGCCTTCCAACAAGCTTTAGAGCCTCATCCCTCATCACTACTTACTATTAGTGGAGCTAACAAAGTACCTACCGTATGTCTTTCAATACAACTACAACTCTTTCTTAGAGTTACATATATTGGAAAAATCGACTCGTAGACACTACTTATAATAATTATTGAAAGCCCGTGGCGGGATTCTAATCCTAAGTTTGAATTCGATTGAATTATTCTTTACATAGGCCAGGGCCAGGATATTCATTCCAAGAAAAACGGTCTTGGTACTTGCCTTAGCAACCGAATTTTAAAAAAGTAGAAAGGGAAAGATTTTCCTTGAAAAGTAGTTTGTGCTTGAGAAAAATCACCTAGTCGGATTAATTGATGGTTCCTCATACATACTCGTAGCTACCTACCTACTTATAATTGTAATGTATGAGGAAAATGCTGAAAGGAGAAAAAAAGGGAGAGGAAAATGGAAAAGGGAAAATGGTTAGTTTACTTCGGGATGATATGATAATGCCAAGTTGCACTGCTACTGCTACTGCTACTGCTACTGCTACTGCTACTGCTAGTTCGTTGGCTATGGATCCAATTTAAATTTCGAGGGGAGAGATGTCAGAGATGTTTTGATTAATTAGATTTGATAATGATTGACTGTTTCAAGTCAGAGTTAATAGGAAAGTTGATGCGATGCGATGTGATGCCATATCTTGGCATGGCATGGAATGGCATGGCATGCTGTGTGTCATGTTACTTTGCTCTGGAGCAAAAACAAAGGGAGAACCAGAAATATGAATGAGAATGAAGTACGTAGAGTGCAGAATTTGCGATGCAACCGCATTTATGATGAGTATGAATGGCCACTATGACTATAGTATGAGCCTGAATGGGAAGCACATGTGCGGAGCGAGGCTGTGCAATGTAATGTCGAGTTTATTAGTTCTGCAGTGGGGATTATATGATTCAATTGTATTCGTTGGTAATTGTAAGCGGAAGGAAGGTGGTTACCAGAGGAATGCTATCTGGAGGTGTGTGTATGTGTAGCAAAGCAATGCCCTTCCACATGGCACTTTATTAGACATATACCTACATACCTAACCTACCATGATCATAATCCATTGCATTGGATTTGGATGCCATGGCCTGGTCTGACATTCCTTTGCTTTCTATTGCACCTGTTAAAACGTGGACAAAGTCAAAGCTGCATGTCTAATTGACTCTGATTAAATTACAAAACCTTTTGTTCAAGTCGTACCTCTTTTCCTTTTCCAAGGCGTCATGCACACCTTCCCCACATCTCTACCATCATTCAAATGAGTTTTGCTCTCTGGAAAGAAACAGAAAGAGGAGAATACAGAACATATAACAGCACTATATATCACCGACATCCGCAATCTACTGCAGTCTACTTAGGACTGTACATAAATAACAAGAAACAACAAGAAGTTATATTATGCTTTCTACCAATACAAGCATCCCATATGTAGGTACATAGATCAAAAATAATAATTTATTAATTAAGTAATAATTAGAATTCACGCAGGTACATATTTATGTATGTATGGCATGGCGTTGTATTGTATTGCATTGCATTGCAATGGATTGGACTGGATGAACTGGATTGCTGATGCTGATGCTGATGCTGATAGCTAATGAAAGCTTTTAATGCAGTTATTTGTGGTGCAACTTTGTCTTTATTATACTGTACAGTGACAAGCATGGCACACAAAGTGACTACTGACTACAGAAACAGAATTTACTCCAGCGTCTTTATCCTTACACCATAAGTTTTTTTTACGCCAATGCAAAACACTGCACGGCTTCCTCCTTCTCCAAAGAATCCTTGGAGGAGTGAAAGACTTGACGCTGACGCTAATGGAAATGAAATCAAGTAAAGGACCTTTAGTTTAGTTGAGTGTGGATGTGGATGTGGATGTGGATGTGGATGGCGACCAGTTCCTTGGGTTTCCAAGGAAATTTTGGTATATAATTCAAGCACATCCTTGCCTTGCCTTTTGACTCGGTTCGCTTTGAATGTAATAATGGCTTGGATTGGGGAAGAAAGACACGACGTTTCGTTTATGTTTGTATTTGAGAGAACTGACTAGAGCGAGAAAGAGAGAGAGAGAGAGAGAATACTCGACTGAAAGCTCACCCGAACGCCGAATGGGAGAACGACGGTAATAAGGAAGAAATATTCTTTGAAAGTTCTTAATCATATTTCCTCATCATCTTCCGTACCTTTCACTGATTAAATCTTTCCATGAAGGATGTCCTCGTCCTTGTCCTCGTCCTCGTCCTCGTACTCGTCCTGGGCTTCGGCTCCGTTGCCGCCGCCAACATCTTCTTCCCCCGAATTTTTTTCTGCACTCACGATTCCCTCATTCTGGTTGGCCTCTCATTTTCTGAGTGAGTATTCATTGGAATCTGACATCTAGCTTTGAATGCGAGCTTTGACAAAAATCTTCGGAGCACTGTCACTGTCGTGCCATTACTCGTACTATGCCAAAGTCAAGTCAAGTCAAGTCATGCCATACCATACCATACCATACCATACCATACCATACCATACCATACCATACCATACCATACCATACCATACCAT
>JAAXYX010000240.1:0-50113 GCA_036851915.1 Ptenothrix huangshanensis | reverse complement strand
TACACCGTTTCCCTCCTCACATTCCTACTCAGCCTTAAGGTTAACCTACAGTGCATAATAACACTTGTACAAGATTTTCGACCAAATCAGTTTAAATTTGAAGGGTTATTGACCAATGTTGAAGATGCCTTTCTAGTGCATACACGGAATCGAGTCTCGAATTCGAACAGAGCTTGTGTGCCATTTAGACTGTATGTAGGTATATACCTATGTAGGTTCATTGTGGATACGTAGACTATACATACATCTGTATTATTATTACCATGCATTATTAATATTTGAAGCGGTGTCTTGACGTCGAAAGGAGTTTTGTGGTCATGTAAACGTAACGTACGGGTAGTGTTCTGTATGGTGTTGGTTGCAACGGCTTTGCTGATGCTGGTATTTTGTGAGGTAGACGAGAGAAGATACTATTTTCCGTCCCCATTCAGTCCTATTATAGAGAGTCCTATGGATGGCTGTGGCTGTATAAACTCGGGGATGCTTGTCTTCTCTACCCAGGAGTAGGTACATAGCATAGATACCTATACTAATAGGATAGGTAGGGTACATTACCTAAGGTAGGTTCTTTGAAATGGATCAGAATCAGAATGAAAGAGAAGGTATGATTTGGCTGGGGTAAGTTGTTTGTTAGGTAGGATGCTGTCAACAGCAGTATCGTTGGTAAAATAAATTACCAGAAGTGAGACTTACGATTAGTTATTGAATTTCATGGTATTGTTCACAATATTCCATTTTAGCCGATTCCATGTTCTTTCTTGTGTTCACCCAGGATCGCCGTCTTGTTAGTTTTTAACTTGACTTGTAAGCATTACATATGGTACCTGGTTGTACCCATCCCAGTAGGTAAACAGACTGTGCTCCACTCCACACAACAACAACATGTGGAACATGTGAGGAGTTGTGTGTGGGTACTAGTACTAGTGGGTAGGTATCTGCATATCGATTCTTACATTTAGCTTGAATCTGATTACTTACCTGGATTCAACTTTGTGTAGGTATCACTGTACTCTGTGCAATTCTTCTGAGAAGACTTGACTTAATGCATGCCGTCCTTGCAACTCGTCGGCCTATGTATACCTATATACCTATATTAGGTATCTGTATATTCAAAAAATGCCAAGTTATTTTGAGTAATGAATGTATCAATTTCTATGATAAACATAATATCTACTCTCTTTTCGGATACAGATATGATGATATTTCTACCCCATGGTTTTTGTAAGGGTTTTCCTCAGTTTTGAGAGATTGTGCTTGACGTAAAGACGGTAAAAGCACCTCAGCGGGATTGACAGGGATCATATACATATATGTACATGATGTGTTCACGAGCATATAGTCGGCAAATTAAAATAGGTAATAGGAAATGCTCACAATCACAATACAGATATACTCCTGGTTGGTACTAATATCTTCGGCCATTCAGCACGGTTTGAATTTCTTTCCCGTTCCTCTTCCACGCAATATTAATAACAATCATAATAGCAATAAACGAGAGTACTGGAAACCACAGAAGTACAACAAGAGCTTTTGGAGCTTACGATGTCATTTTGTTTTTGACAGGTTTTGCCCTACCAAGTTGTATTTGTAATGTAATGTAATGCAACATCTTTTCGTTTTTCCCTGTAATTTCGTCTTTCGAATTACATTTCCGAACTGCTCTAGCGTAGTGACAGGACAGTGCAGTGGTAATTATACTTACTCTGTCCTAAGAACCTGCACAGCTTTTATCATAGATAGTATATATCAGTATTATACGATTCCCATCAAAAATGGGGTTCGCTCTCGTACATCTGTACATGTCTTTTCATGGCATGTATATGTTCATATATACAGAGAGTATGGTAAGGATCAACCCGCCCTCAAGCTTTGACAAAAAGGGCACAAGAAACAATACTTACTACCTAATATCTATATATGCACATATGATAATTGTGAAACAAGGAGAAGCACACGTTAAGCTGCCCTACTGTATAATACCTACCGTCCAATCCTAACTTCATTACATTCCCTACATCATTATACCTAATACCTATACCTAACATTCCAATCAGCAATTCTATTTTGAGGCCTCTGAACTTTTGCCACGGAATCCGAGGAACTAATCAAAGAAAAAGGAAAGGAACTGCTACTACTGGGTTGGGTTTGCATTTTGGTACAGGCACGGTTTGACAGGCAGGTAAGCTTTCGGGACGACATTTCTCAGATTTTGCTAACAGTTACTTCCTGACCGTCTTAAAACAAGGAGGTTAGCATTAAAAGAACAAGTCTGGAATAGTTGTTTACCATGTGGAGATTCTAGTGATAGATTTTTGCTTGTGAATTCTTGCTCTTGCTCTTGCTCTTGTGCTTGGGATTTATTCTTTTGAATGATTAACGTGAGTTTCAACTTTTCCTTTCTATTATATTTTCCATTGTGCTCTACCTATGTATAAGAACGAAAGAAGCTTTTACCTTCTGCGGCTATCTGTATCGATTCTTGCATTTCTTTAGAGTTTAGAGTTTCAGGGTCGGCATTGGCATTACTACATCTTCACAGTTCATTATTACATATACTTGCTCTATACTAAGTATACCTATATGACAAATACTGATAATGCAAATGTTTGAGTTTCCTCTTGTGATCTTTCCGTTTTATTTATGACCACAACTTTTGCCAACCTCTGGACCAGAGAACTTGATTGTCTTCTCCAGAAGTTGGAAAAGTGTGTAGTGTGTAGGTAGGTAGTGTATGTAGGGTTTGTAGTCTGTTAGAAGTGAGCGTGCCGCTATGGACTTACGCGTGGCTTATACTCAAAGATTGTTGTAAAACCCGGGTTCCCCGTCAAGCCTAGGCCTGTTTGGCAAGGGGAAGATCGATGGCCCACGGGTACTTTTAACACAGTTTCCTGTTCTCGTTGAGCATGGGTGTGTAGTGTGGCCTAGGGAGTCTGATTTAAGATTTAAATTCGAACCCCAGGGCTCTTCATGGAGCTTCGTGGTGATGTAGTTAGAAGCTATTGAATAACGCATTGTATTGTATTCTTTCTCTCAAGGAGTACGTTGTAACTCTAAGTTATTCTTTTTCTTGTGTGTAAAAACCTCTCGTGTGTTGTCCTTGTGATTTCACATATTGTCATTTGCGTGTAGAGATAGTGCATGGGTTGATCAAGATTATTGGTTCTCATGCGTATCCACTGTGAGTAAGTAAGCATTACATTTGTCACGACGGCCAATTGGATTTACGGCGTTTGTTTTGCCAATATTTGACATAACCTTGTAAGTAGTTGTAGCATGGTAGAGATAACGAGAGAGAGAGAGAGAGAGCGTATTAAATAGTAATTATTATCTCCGGAGCAATTTGTTGATCAAGCTGTGACTTTCTGCTGTAGTGTCGTTGGAAGGTCCGTAAGTACTTAGGATTAGGTAGGTGTCTGCGTTTATTGTTCTTATATCATAGCTAATTTATGTTCGAGGAAGGTATTGCCATTGCTGAGGAGTCCGTTTGGAGAGCAAATGGCAGGTTTGGGTTCGACCATTATGGTATGATATAGTGTTGCACTCTGTGTGTATATGTAATAGCATGCATTCATTCTTGAGGAATCTTGGTTTGAATAGGTAAGTTGATAGGAAGGAGTGAGTATTGACTAGAGATGCGAGTGTGTAAGTATTCGAAATGTTTAAATGGGATTTGCCTCGAGACATGACATGAAAACTTAAATCTTTAATTTATGTTTCAGGGGTCAATTATATGACATTTTTCTCCAAGCTTAATTACACCTATAACTATCTCTCAAGTCATCTTTCACACAGTGCATTCTTACCTGTGCTCTCTGTACTGGTTAGATCAATGGGGGGAATTTTTCTTAAGGACCTAGATTCTGGTCTGCAGTGTGGTTAGTAATGAAAGGGTAGGTAGGTTTAATAACGAAGGCGAACTTGTCTCTTCTTACCCAATATAAATACATAGGCCATTGTTGAGAGCATAAATTTAGAACTGTTAAAGTCGTACCCAGCAGGATGAGCTGTGTAGCATTGATTCAGTTTGCTTTTCCTATATACACTTGAGTGTGTATGCATTTACGAGTGCGAGTGAGAGTGAGTGTGTGTGTATGTGTGTGTGTATGTAGTTACTAAAATAACCAGGTACGTTCATTTTTCTCGGCGTGAAAATCTTGATCCTGCAGCCTATAATGCTTTGTTCGTATAATCTAGTTAGATGCATTAGAATTGCAGTGAACCGTAACCAAGTGTTAATATTGGATAATGATAGGGGCACGGCTTACCTTTCTTACACCTGGTTTCCCAAAATGATGCCTTGTTTTTCATGAGGGGTATTCTACCCTCTACATACTTCTCACTCTCGTGCTTTCTTTCGTCATGTACCTACCTTCTTCTTTCGAACAGGTTATGTAACGAGCAAGAGTCAATATAGTTTTTCAACTCCTGGCTGGCACTTTGAGAAATAGATATTCCTCAGGAGTCCACGTCCACGTCCACCTTCTCCTGGCTATAGTCGAGGTGCCTAGGCAACCAAACCGAGTAATAATAGCATGCTTCCACGAGAATGCAAACAGTAATGTTCTCTTCTCTTCTCTTCTCTTCTCTATCCTAATCTTGACTTGTACTTGTGCACGAATCCAGTTTAGTTTTCCATTGGTCTGGTCTGGTGGATTTGGGTGCGTAAGCCAACATTGTTGTGTTCTACTTACATTACAAGTATATGAGCCAGGTAAATGATTTTCTCGGGAAGAAGTAGCATACTGTCAAATCTACCTACCTACATACCTTCCTACCTACCTACCCACATTGACATGACTGACTGACGTCAAACAATTAATTGCAACTGAGCATGCATTTTTAAAAGTTGGGGAAAATGCTGACTTTTTTGTAACGCAGGTAAATAAATTAGGGAAAGCGTTTACTTTGTGCACATTGCACTGCTCGTTCACTTGACTCAAATTGAGGGAGTATATGGTATGTGTGGTGTGGAGTGGAATGAACGACAAAGGGGGATGTGATGCTGGAGTTGGTGTGAGAACGGGTATCATCACATCAATACACTTGATGTTCATTTTGGTAAAGTGGTAGTGAAGGGTGTTGGAACACACCTGCTAAGGAACAAATCCCTGGATGATTCAGTTACGTGGACTTTCGTCAGGATTGAAGGAAAGGTACTTGAGTTTCACAAAATAATATGATTAGGAACTGGGCGAGTAACAAGATGGGTATTTTTGATTGCTTTGCCAAGTCAAGCACGCTGCTCCAAGAGTTCATATTTTTGACAGTTCATTTATATACAATAGCATCCTTAGCATTTTGATCAGGGATGAGGCATGTTTGTCTTCAAAACTATTACTCGCTTTCCTTATCTTTGATTTGAAACAAAGAACAGAGTTTTAACAGTTCTTTACCAGCGTATACATAAATATACCTACCTATGCATGTGTGTGTGTGTGTGTGTGTGTGAATGAGCTAAAAATACCATACCATTTGAACTGTCTATTGTAATCATGTAGTAAATAAATTAATTCCAGTCAGAATCAAATAAATTAAGTTGAGTTGTGCCAGAGAGAGTGATGGTGAGCGTGAGCTTGTACAAGGGTAGTAATATTGAGGTGATTGATACTGCGAACATTTCCTCTTTTAGAAGCGTAAAATTTGACTCCATGTTACCATCATCTTACTTTCAAGGATACTCCTTTTGTCGTCAACTTAACATGTCGAGCACGACGATGATTATGGTGGTAACTTGATATTGTAATGTTGCCATTTGAACTTGTTCACCACCACACCACACCACACCACAGTTTGATGCTACACACACATGCAGATATGCTAGGTATATTTTGAGTATGCATAGTGGGTATGTCTTATGTCTATTTTTAAGCTGTGCGCGTATTAAGTATTGGTTTGGGTTTGAAGAGCTTTACAGAAACTGGATTGTGGAGTCAAGGCAACGTTCCAAATAGTGCACCACGTTTACTCTGCCCCTGTGCCTGTGTCACCCATGAGGATATGATGAATACGAAAGATTCACTTTGGTTATCTTTTGTCTTGTTTGCAATAGAGAGGAATGTCAGATTGAAATACAACTGAACTCTGTTATTCAATTCTACTTCTATCCTCTAGCTCCTTTCCTTTCCTTTCCTTTCCTTGCCTTGCCTTTCCACCAGAACAAGACGAGCTGTATAAATGTGACTTTGCTTACGTTACGTTACGTTACGTTACATCTCTCCTATGATTTAACCTTACCTTACATCTTCCCTTTCTGTCTTGAGCGTTCCCACTGTGTCCTGATCTATTACAGTTGTTCATAATTTTTTGTGGTTTAACTCGATAGTATAGTATTTACTATATACCTAGTATTTCTTACAACATGTGCGCATCAACAAGGGCAAATGTCTTAGCATTTTTAAATTTAAAGCACATAATTTAGACGAATCACTTGCTCACACAACTTTGTTCAACTTTTAGTTCTTAGGAAAGGTTTAAAGAATGCAGATGGAAAAGCTGCGAGTTGCAAGTGCATCTACCTGACTGATGGTCAATCAATTTATGGATATTTGTTTTCCCCATTTGCCCATTTCGTATTTCGTCCATACGGGTTTAGCACAGTGCATCACAATCACAATCAAGCACGAGCTAATATGTACAACTACAAACATATTAAATTTATTTGATTCGCCATGATTATTGCATATGATTAGCATTAGAGGAGAGAAAATGGCAAAGGTTTTTTGTTAAATGTTTTATATCTGTAAACTTATGAAGGACATTGAAATTAGTGTATTCCCATGATAACTACATATTAGTAATGGGTAAAATTAGAATTGGAAGATACTTGACGCTAAAATATAAAAGTGTGGATAGTTAAAACGTTAGCTTGGGTTTATCACCTGATCATGATTAAGGAATGAGTTTAGGAATGCAACGAGGCTTTTCATTGCTTTCTGAAAAGTTCAAATAATGTTGTGAGAGAATTCCGGCTAATCTGACAGCCGTGAAGATACAAAAACATTATCAGCGGGTGACGAACACTCTGAATTATTTTCTTTCCTCTTGTTCTTCATCTCGTTGTTTGAGTTTGAAAGAAATTCCTCTTATTCCAAGAGAAGTTTGCCCCGAGTTGTAGGTAGTAACGAGTTGGTGCGTAGAGAGTAGAGAATGAGAGAATGTGGTGGGTATACATAGAGCGTTGCTTGTATGCAATGTACCTACATAGGTATATTCTTTGCTACCCCTTTCCTTTTTAGATTATCCATTTTTAAAGGCATATTTTTGACTTGAGCATCTCAAGTTTGAGACGAGTGGGATAGATGTGATAAAGATAATGGGTAAGATTGTGAATTTTTTGAAATTTCCAATTATAAAAATACGCCCACTTTCAGGCACCTGTATGGCTAAGTAGTGGAGGACATGGTGAAGAGTAACTGGGTATGACTTTTTGGAGTGGAGGAGAGATATGTAGGTACATTTGTAAATACTATTGCGGTGCTACAGTATGAGCTAGAATTGCATTGCAGTCGGACTCTCCATGGCCATGTCTATTTGAATAATTATAATTAGGCAAATATTTCCATCTCGTCTGCTCAACAATAAAATTATAAAGTGCATCTACATTCGCATGACTAAAGGGACAAATAATATATGAAAGTAAAACGAGGGCTGGAGAAGGGACTTGGAGTATTCCGTGGACTGGTTCAAGTTTGCATAGCTAGTTACCGTACATCCGGAATGGGATCGGGACCTGTTTCTTGGAATTTCCTTCCCATGTGTGTATGTGTAAATGTGGACGTGTAACCCTGTACTCTGGTACTGTATGGAGAGCTTTGTGTTTAACGTGAAAGTGAACAAAGAAGACTATCACGCCCTCATCTCATCTCTCTCATTTTCCCCATCTTTATGAGTCTCCCTCCGGCTGAGATATCCTTCAGTTGAATCACATGATGTGCTTCTTGGTTTTTGGTCCACATGGTAGGATAAGCTCTCTTGCCTTATAGCCATGAAACTCATGAAGAGGCTGAGATGGAGAGACTGAGAGTGAGACTGGGACTGGGGATCTGAGTATACGTAGCTCTCTCATGCTGTATGTCGTTGAGCAAGTTTTGGTTTTGTAGTTTCGACGTTTGGCTTGATTCTTGCTGTATCTATTGTAAATACGTGAATGGAAGGCGAAGGGAATGGAAGCAGTGTGAGTACTAAATCAGTATAACATGGTCTTTAGGTATAATGTCATCGGTGTGTATGGGGTACCTCTAAAACCTATAAAAAATTTAACGGATTTTTAATTTACAATGGTGTAGTGGGGCTGTGCATACGTTGGGTAGGATGGAGTTGGATGCATAGCACATCTACATATGGCTGTAGGTATACATTGCTCGTTTAAAATCTGTTTGGGGGTTCAGTCGTTCGTGGGTTTGTTCAGTTCAGGAGTTTCATGCAGAGAAAACAATGAGCCCACTGGCCTTGAAGAAAAATAAGAAGCTGGAGCAGACGAAAAAGAAATGCAGTGCACTCAAGATGAGCAGCTAGTTATTGCCCTGTCATTCGACTATGCGACGTCTAAATAGGACTTGTATAGTCAACCAAGATATGCTCGAGAATCCTACAACTAGTTACAAATGTGTCTGTCAAGAACACTATGCATCACAACAGACTCAACAGCTAATTTTCCTTTGTTTTTACAACCACCAAAATATGATTTTCCTCTCTGGAAGCTACATTGATTCTCAATCAACTTTGTCGGGGAATTTCAAAATTCTATTTTCCAACTGTCGTTCCATTCCTTGGGATTCCTCCATTCCTCGTGGTGGAGAGTAGTCCTTCTATTCGCATATTTCCACAATGGAACCAAACATCTGACGATAATCCTTTCATTTTGTTTGGATTCATTCAGAAAATTCACTTTTCCTTGCCCATTTACCATGGACGTTTTTGCGGGGATGAGTTAAATTGCTGAGTCTGTTTGTCTTGTCTTGCCTTGTCTTGTCTTGTCTTGTTTGCAGCTTTCAATTCTCACTCGGATTCATTCATTCGTCATCGCATCGTGGCCAAACTGAGTAGACACGAATTCCTCGGACTTAGAGTCATGGAAAGTAAGACAAGTGTAACATTTGAGCAACGCCTGAGTTTTTCCAACAATCTACCTACCGTTGTGTAGCATAAAGGATGAAGTTAAGAGTGGTTTTGAAAAACATGCATGAGGTGTACTCAGTCTACTCAGGGATTTTTGTTGAGCTGAATAAATTTGAAATATGCTCAGAGAGTTCTTTTGGAGAGAACTAGTCCAATTAAAACAGTGGCAAAGGGATTCCTACTGTGATCCACCTCCATGCGTTTCCATGACTATTAGCATGAAGTTCCCTTTGAGAATGCGTCTTCACTATGTGTAACACTCTCTTTGACAAAACAGAATGGTCCAAGAGAGGAGAAACAGAAAGAGCCAAGTCAGATGGGATTTGTTTGAAAAGAAAGTAGGAAGTCTGCCTTGATCATCCTCAGCATCATTTTGACCGAGTCATCCTTCCCCATTGTCATAGCTATTTCAAAGTCTTAAGCCACGACAGCCACCATAAGTACATATCACTTACCTACACGGCTAATGAATGCCCAAGCATATTTCTCTTAAACATTTAGCGATGACACGATGACAGTCTTCGTCAAGATGATTACCTGTAATTCAATATTCTACCAGTAGTGCAGTTGCAGTCACAGTCAAATTCAAATTCTCCCAGCAGCGCCATCCAATCCTCCATGACATTCTCTAATCCGCTCTTACAATTACAACCCACGATTATCACCACCGCAGTGTAATTCTCAACTCAAGATCAGCTCAACGTAATTATTGGTTTACAAAATCCCAGATGTCTTGTCAGAGTATTTAAGGCTTTTAATACATACCTGTATTTAGGATGTGTGGGGGAAGACACTCTTCCACTCTTCATTGTTCCATGCTATTTTCTTTTTAAATCAGTTGCATTCTACCATGTACCATACCCTATACAGTATTGATAAGGATTAATAATTCTAAAAAATGCTTGAGAATCAACGTCAAATATTTTTGAATCAAGTACTCCTTCTTACGCCTTGAAGTAATGAGGGGAAAAAGAAATACCGTGGAAGGTCGCTTGTATGTATGAAGCCGGTAGTTGATTGTTATGAGGTAATTCGGTGGATTCTAATGGAAGGCACCCTAAACTCTAAACCCCGGACATGGCATGATATGGCATGGTATGGTATGGTATGGTATGGTAGTTGCAGAGTGAGTTATGGGTATGAAATTTGCGACAGGTAATAAATATTTGAGTAGGATGGGTTTGTTAAGAAAGGAGAAAATTTTTGTTCTTGTTCTGGATAACTTAGGGTAGACAGGTATTATGTTGGTTGAATAAAAAGGATGCAATGCCACTGAAAAATAAAAGATGAGGTATTCCTCAATGCATACATTCTCTGTGCGAGACTGTACTTACTAAACTGCCTTGTACTTACGTACATATAAGTATGTAGATAGAGAATGAGCGTGCGGAGGAGGTAAGAGTTTAGAAATTGATAAAAGATACACACACATACCCATCATTTTTCTTACCTACATTACATTACATTACATTGTAATGTCCAAAGAATCTGAATCCCGTGTTGATGGTAGTGCGTAATACTGTATTAAATGAATCCATATCAGAAGATATGGAAGATCTCGAAAGATTCTTTCTACGAGGATCGTATCATATTTTCCCTCATCATTCATATTTTTCACGGTGTGCATGAGGCATGTACATACAGTGATATGATGATATCCCAATCAAGATTTATTGTAAAGAATATTCAGCTATGCTATGCTATGCTATACTATGCTATGTATGCAATGTGTGAGCTTGTTCCCAGAATTCATGTGCTATTACTCCAGTATGTACATATAGTGTTCAGCCAGGAATAAAGTGCACCATACCATGCGTCTGTCTACAATCTACATACATACCAACCCCTTTGGTACATTGCTCAGTGCTCACTCACTCATTCCAAACCTCTTCAACTCGGTGCATTGTGGAGAAGAAAAAGGATAAATTAAGTGTTGAGCTATGACTACTTACTTGGTTCCTCACGGAAAATTGCTAATGGCTAATTGCGTATGTAATTATGCTCTGATATGATAACTTGACCGATCATACAAAATGGCTGCATACCTGTTATATACTTATATGTATGCATGTACTATACCTACATAGAGGGATCGCAAGTGTGTAGTTAAACAGGTTAGAGAATTTCGGTGTAAGTAGGTACATATGGACTTACATTAACTTGTCTGACAGCGGCAGTGTTGCTTTTTTGTCCTGTAAAGACATTGTTTGAAGTTGTGCGTTTTCAAATATTGGTTTTTAATATCAATCAAAAGTGCTGGGAGGAAACGAGGTTTGGCAACAACATGGGAATAAATGTGAGAATGTGTGTTTTTCGACCGCTACCGTGGCTGCTAAGTCGACAAAATTAAGTGTAGACATACAGTAGTTTCGGGTCGAGATAAGTTGTTGGAAATCCTACAAGGGACATAAAAAGATTTTTAGTGTTTCTGATTTCCCTTTTCAGTATAATTATGCAGTCTTTATCAGTTTGCTGGATTTTTCGACTCCATTCTTTGTAGATAGAGTGTAGGTGTAGTTGATTTATTGTTAGTTTTTCCACCATGTGTGTGCTTCAAGGAAGGTAGACATTGCACGCGTATTCCAATTGACGCTGCGCTGGGCTGGGGCGAACTTGTGAGGCATTGAATAGCTATCTGTGCTCTGAGCCTTGAGACAGGTAGAGGTACACTTGTGCATAGAGGAGACCGGGTATAATAATTGTGTCGACTGATGCCGCATAGTAATTTTCAATTATAATATTGCATCTCACTTTTCACCTGATGATCATCGTCTTTCTCCTTCGCCTCCTCCTACTTCTATTTCTCCCATTCCCTTGCTGGTATTCACTTGGTCTCATATTACAATTACAAGTATGCATAGGTATGTAGAATTCACCTGAAGCCATTGTGTTCTACAGTAAGTTGTATGTACATGTAGCTTGGATTTAGTCTGTGCATGCTCGCCTTATTAGATCATGGCTTGAGCTCCCCCTAATTGTGGCCGTCTGAGAAGAGCTGGAACGGTTAGTAAAAAATCTGAGAAGATGTTCTATTGTGAAAATTTTGAATTTTGTTCTATTGAAATGAATGATTGTAAAAGGAAGGAATGATGGCAGTGGTAGGGAAGTGAGAGAGAGATACTTGAAGTTGGGCAGATTTATTTTATTTTTCCTGCAGCCAACGGCCATTGACGACTATCATCGTCATCATCACTAGTTTAATGTACATTTTGAGTATTCCTCCAAGAGAAACGAAACTACGAAAGTTAAGACTCATCTACTTTTCGACCGTGAACGTACGCATTAAAAATCCCACTGGAACCGAATTGAATCACATTAGAGGAGTATTGTGAACTATGACGAAGGACAGGACAGAAGGGAAGAGACGAGAAGAGAAGAGAAGAGAATCAAGGACCAGGAGCAGGAGAGGAAGAACATGCTCTCTCGCTCCACACTATCCCATCCATAGTCAGAGAAACAACACGACTTCCTTAGATTAATTCAAAGAAATTTTCGTCGACGTCATTGTGAGTCTGTAAAATTCTAATGGATGAATTACGGATGGGAGCGAGAAACATGAAGGCAGCTCTCAACCATGTTTTTCTATCGACGAGCAAAAAGTGTGGGTAGAGAGAGAGAGAGGGAGAGACGAGTTAACAGCACCAGGACCAGACCAGACCAGACTAGACCAGACCAGTGCAGTGTAGTGTAGTGGAGTTGGTTGAGAAAGCTTTAAGTACCTGAGCCTCACAAGTATTTCAGGTTCCAAACATCCAAACTGTGATGAGTCAAGAATAAGAGATGCATATGCAGATACGTCCATGTATACATATAGATAGTAGTTACCGAGTGAGTGGTACATAGGACGAAGCACGATACGATATCTGTATCTGTAGTCGACATGCAGTGAGTCCAGAGCTCCAGAAGAACAAACCACTAAGAGATTCACCTGATTTTTTATCAGAGCTGTACATCTCTTCCATCTTCTCCTCTCTCAACTCACCTGCTCCGTTCCTCTGCCTGTAGCCCTCAAGGGTTACCTAAATAGGAAGAAGTGATGTGATGTCGATTGAATCAATGCTTGCTTTTCCACCTTGAAAGCACTTGAAATCTTAAATGATGCGCTGGACTCGAGTTTTATTACCAGTTGATATAGTCCTTGTTAATTTTCGTCCTTCCATCCCACCTACCAAATACAAACCTGGATACTTATGGTGTGTGCTGGCGTTCCTGGATACTAATTGGTCTGATGATTTAATGGTCGAATATTTATTTTAAATGCTCACAGGTCTACTAAAAAAAGATTACCTGTCTTCAAGTGGGACAAGTCTCATTCTGACCAGCATTCAACCCCGTCCGGTTGGCTTGTAATTTACAACATGTACCTACGATTCCCTTCTAAACACAAGTCATCACGTCTCGATTCTCTTCTCAGGACAGATGTCATGTGTTCTTTCTTCTTTTATACAACACACATAGGTACACTGTCAATTTTGGGAAATCAACACACTCTCCGCTTTTCCACTTCCACCAATTATTCTCTCTTAAAAAGTTTTTAAGATTCTGAGTCAAATAAAGCATTTTACATTCCCTAAAGATCTCTGGAATTATTACCGAGTGGGATGCTTGTGGGAATCTAACAGTAACGAAATAGGAAACAATACCTACTTTACTTACAGGCATTTGTGTTTGTGTAAATAATTTAGGCATGCATAATACAGTCGTATCGCAATCAGATATCGTCAAGGTTCCATCTGTATCTGTAAGCATCCCCAAGTTTTCCCTGTATCTTGATATGACAATTAGGATAGCTGGTGTTAGTTTTAGCAAGTTGAAGTTGCTTATTGAAAACATTGAAGCGTGAGTATGAATGTGTTAAAATTCCTTGAAAGCTTGTACCGTACGGTAATGACATGTGGTGCCCGGTCGGTTAGGATGTCTCTGTTGCGATTGGACCAAGTGTTTGGAGTAAGATACGAGGCTGGAGAGTGAAATTGAATCGAATTGAATTGAATGGAATGAGAGGACAATAAAAATGTCATGTAGTGTACTCATGCAGACAAGTTGGGAAGCTGTTGAGACTTGAGACTGAGACTGAGACTGAGTTGGTTGGTAGTTGGACGTGTGACTGAGAGGGAAGGAAGGACCTTATCTGGGTGGTGACCTGCAGCTAACCTATTCACATTTTGTCGTTGGCTTGTTCACCTAAATAAGGAACGGCTATGTTTGTTGTCGGCGGAATCGTAGATAATCATGTTTCTAGGCCGCAATGACGATGTGTACTTACACGCTTATTCATTACGTCATTAGTTATTAGTTATTACACATCACGCTTCTTAAGCATCACCGTTTAGTTCACCAAGGGACTCTCTCTCTCTCTCTGGCCAAGAAATTAAAGTAGGTTTCACCTGATTATTTATGGACTAGTTGCTAGTCATAATCTATGAATTTACTCTAAGGTTCAGCCCTTCTTCACACGATTTTTCTCTCATCTTAACGATCTTGTTTTGCTTGAGCAAAGTCAGAGTCAGAGTCAGCGTCAGAGTCAGCGTCAGATCTCCGTATATCGAGTGCGTTATGCTGCCGTTTACCGCATGAAATCCGAATGAGTGTAGGAGACGCATGGCCTCATATATTTTCCCTAATATTATTCTTCCAAAGCATAATCTGAAGGGGGAGAGCTAGCCTTTTTTTTGTGTGTGTTGGCCCGAGCACAATAATCGACTTATCCATTAATTTACCCTATAGCCAACCCCATCACACCTGTAATCTCAACAACTATCGTAGCGGTTCCTTCTTTTTTAGACTTGTAACAAGATTCAGACCCCAAACCAATCACAACTATCAAATTAGAAGGGAGAAAACTGTAATTATATTTTACATAAACGATGTTAACAGGTTTTTCAGCATTAGAAAATGAGTTGGTGCAGTATTCTCGCTTTTCAATTTTCCATCCAGGCAGTTATCCAAGCGTAGCCTGTGTAATATAGTCTATATATAAATATGTAATGTATTTTCCAGTCATTTACTACTCTGTATATCTTTGTGGAAATGCAAATGCCCGTAGTACTAGGAAAAGTACACAGATTTGGAAATGGGAATGCTCTTGTGCATTTCCAGCTTACTATTGAGCATTAAAGAAAATCCTATGATTGGTTGTGACTGTTGGTGGAGTACAATTATAGAATATTAGTGGAGATACAGTGAGTCCTGGTCGTGGTAAATCTGGCGCTCCAGAATCATTTTATGCTTGTGAGTTTTGAGTGAAAACAAATATGAAAGATAAACAGACTGAAGTTGGTGGAGAAGGTAGAAAAGTGAAGCCAAGTCTACAATTAGTTAGCCTTTATTGTTGGGAATATTGTTCCAAATGGACTGGTTTGTTTGTATAGAGCATGACACGGGATTAGGAGAGCAGAGTGTGGATCATGACTCAAAATTGGATTGCATGGCATCTCAGAGTTGCCATGCAATGCCATGCACCCGTGCCGAGTTCCAGTTAAGAACGGAACAGACGGCTGAGATTGTAGTGTAGGAAGGAAGGGGTGATGATTAACCCGATAAAGTGCAGCACTCAAAAACTTGTTCTCGTTACCTTGGTTTACGTCGTGGGGCCTTTGACTTATGTGGTTACGTAGCAAAGTAGGATAAGATACGGACCAGGGACTTGCCTGTCAGTATGTACCTACCTACATACATGAGTACACTCCACTCTTGCACACATCCAAATCCAAATCCAAATCCACATCCACATCCACATCCACATCCACATCCTAGCTGAAGGAACCCGAAGAGGAGGGATCTGTTAAAAAAACATAACGCAAGGAAATAGTCACCTCTCTTGCGTTTCCAACCTTTGAAATATACCATGCATATTTGAGGTGCATTCTTGAGCTTGTTTCATCGTCCTTCCTGCTCATATATTTATTTGTATTACATGTTCCAAAAAAAGAAAGCAAAGTTTTAGCGTTTAGCTGAGTAACAAGGTGGATGGGAAACCAGATTGAGTTTGTATCCCTACCTGAGAGGAAACACTTCATAATATGTTGTGCCCATGATAGGATGTACTTTTATAGCTCACTTGGTACGCACAACCGTTGTAGACACTACGTAATAATACGGTTTCTAAAAAGGTGTACAATTTACTTGTATTCCTCTCTCTCTCTCTCTCTCTCTCAAGGATGGATAAAGTGTAATTCTTCACCAAGAAATTGGTATTGTTTAGGCTTTTAAGGTGTCGTGATGGAGTAGGTTGCTGGAGCAGTTCTCAATCGCCTCGGCGTGGCTCGACTTTTTCGATTGCACCTTATTTATTTTCTCTGGCATAAAAAAACATTGGTCCACGCACACACACACACACACACACACACACACATAGACCCACACATCGTATTCGTATTCTTATTCGTATTTGCATACGCTCTCAGTGAATATTAACATGAGAAAAGTAAGAAACGCTCATGAGTCGACCGTTTACAAGTACATACATAACGTGCGTACGTACATAAGCACATTTTCCCATACTTAAATTCAACCTGGCTTCACTCTGACTGCCTGCCTGCCTGCCAGTGTGTGTACAAACTAGCCTACCTAACTACTTCCTTTCCCTCCTCCGTACAAGTAGGTACCTACCTACATACCTACCAAACTAAAACCAAGGTAGGTTGGTTTCTACAAGGACTGTGTGATCAGCGTTCGTTCCACAGTCAGTATTCTCAGCATTTCAGTATTCCCTATTTCGGCCTTTTATGAGCGTCTCGGTAGTATGGACTGATGAGTGAATGAGTGATTTGCGATTCAGAAGGTGCATGTTTACACCTAGGCTATACCTACAGTATACAGTCGAGTAGCTATAGCTATAGCTATAGGTAAGTATATCCACTTGCTCCTAAACGGTTAACTTGTCGTTAGTTATTTCTTTGTGGAAAATATACAGCCAGTCTAAGATTACGCATGCCTTCCTGCCTCTCCTGTAGGTGGAAGATTTGGGAGCGATTATCAGAGTGATATTATTGTTTAAACTGGTGAATGATTCTGTCACCCCTATACCTGTACCTGTACCTGTACCTGTACCTCTACCTGTAGTCTGCTCCATTCGCAAGTCTCAAGAGCCGAGCGTAAACCATGTAGATTCAGCCCAAGATTAAAAGAGATTGCGATTTCAACTCTACACTGGAATGCTAATGATTGGATTATTGGATTAATAGGACTGAACGCTGAACAGTGGAAGTTGATTTTCTGCTTCTTTCAATGTTTCACTTTAGTTTTCGGTGTGAATGGTGTCACTTTATAAAATGGTGTGTTCAATGTTGGAGCTTTGAGCTTTGAGCTTTGAGCATTGAGTATTGAGCAACTGTGTAAGAAATTCATTTCTCGCTCCATCTGTGCTCCTAATCTTCAATCCTCAAGAAGGGAAGGGATAAGGACGAAGGGTCAAAGATATGATATGAAGGAACTCACTGCTATGCTTGGCTTCCTCCAGTTCCTCCGCACGGAGAAGAATGCAAGTACCTAGGGATAGATACCTAGTCTCGTGCAGTAAAGTAAAACTGTGCGACGGATAGGGTACTAATACGTGTACTATCACCTATCACTATGTATTTTTGGTACCTACATGAAGTGAGTGCGCCTGTGTTTTGGTTAACTCTCGATTTGATTGTAATGTGGTTGGTATGTAGGTTTGGATTCAGACTGAAATTAGAATTAGACAGGTCCGACGTGACGTTGCTAAGAGCGCGTAACGTTGACGTATATTCGAAGCATTTGACAGACGCATTAATTTTCTTGATTTACGAAGAAAAATGGTAGGATTTCGATCGCAACAAGTTTGATCGATAGTGTTATACAAATTTGTAGCATTTCTTTGTTATCTATTTCTAGATTGATTCACCTCGTTTTCAAATTGACTTTGGTTTTATTAGGGTATGTGCATACATTCAGTACGGGGTGTAGAATCCTTCTTTTATTCGGGATAAAATGGAGGATTCCCGGAACTACTGTTTTACTTCATAACTTCCATTGCTAGAACTAAAACTAAGGAAACAAAATGTGGGAATACGTGGGGGAATACTAATATTCTGAATTAAATACTAATAAATAAATACAAAAGCGAATTTTTAAGATTACAAATTACAATACAATTTTCAGTAGTAAGCGTAAGCATAGGTAATTAAATGACGGAAAATGAAATTTAAATTAAGTGAGTATTGTAAGGTTAGTTTTGAAGAATGAAGTACCTACTAAATGTAAGAGGGAATGTAGGTACTAGTAGTGCAGTGAGGAGTGGAATCAATTGATAATAACGAGCTCTGCCTGGAGACTTTCTTGTAGGTACTTCTCAAAGCCCATTAAGTCGGATTTATTGAGGTAGGATTATTCATGTTGAAATGGGTTGATTGTTAGTTAGTTGAGTGTGTGTGTGCCTTTGCGATGCTGTATGATCGAGGAGAGACTACAAGTGAGGGTGAAGTGTGCGTAAGTTTTGGCGTAATATGCAGTTGAGGTTGAGACTTGTAGAGATGCATATGCTAAGCGGTAGAATTGTGATTGTATAAGTAAAAGTACAGTAGGAGTAAGTGAAAAAATGTGGAGAAAAGATGCTCGTGGGATTTGGTTTGGTTTGGTGGAGGTTGGGATTGGGATTGGGATCGGAGTGACGGTAGTACATGCATGAAAATAATAGGTGAAATGGTTCCATGGTGTAGAGGATTGACAGGGTTGTCACAAGGGCCGTATTTGTTTGGACTTGGTTGCGGGTGAGGAAACCGGGGACGCGAGGACGCGGAGAGGAGAGAAGAGGAAGATAGCTTACGGTCCAGGATGGGGACAGTATTGCGGAAAAGGATTCCATCAAGTATCTGTAACAGGCTCAGTGAAGGAGAAGGGAAAACCCCTTCTCCTACTTGTTTCTTTTATTGACATGTGTAATGGTTCATGTCCTCCTTCACGTTTTCACATTCACGGAACCTTCTCCATCCAATTTGTACCTTTGCTATTTGTGCATGTACCTATTTGGCTATTCAAGTTGCTCGACTGCGGATCAAACCGTCATCGGATCGCAAGGGAAACACACATGCAGTGTTCCTGTTCAAATCCAATGGGATAGAAAGAGAAACTTTAAAATGGTATGCTTTCAGATACATAGCATACACGTATATTATATGTATCTACCTAAAATAAATGTACATAGGGCTGCACGTCTTCCAAGTCGTTAGGTGGTGGTAGGTAGAAGGTGCATGAGAGTGGGAAGGAACGGAACCTTTAGTTATTCGGTTTACGTGTGAAATGCACGATCGTATGTTATTGGAAATACCAGAAAGGACTTACTGAGGCGGACGTGAAAGTTTTGGGTTCACGCTTGTGTGTATCTCTAGTATGATTGTACGGTTGTATGGTGTGCGGAGAAGAGAGAGAGAGAGAGATGTAAAAATGGATGCTGAATTTCCGTACATGTATGTGGTTTGTAAAATTGAAACCGATTGGTGGACAATTTTCCGGCCAAAGGGTAAGAACGCATGCCTAACATGTGTAACGAGCTGGGGACTCGGACAGAAATTTTGAAATAAGCTGACATGCTTGGATAGTTTGATTTCAACTAGTTGTCCCGGCATGGTCGCTCTAAAATGTAATCGCATTGAATTCAATTCCACTCGGTTGATTGGGTTTCCGATCGATTCTACTCATACTCTGGTATTTTATTATTAAGAAGTTGCTTGGTTTATCCCGACCAGGACTAGGACTAGGACTAGGACTAGAACTAGGACCGTGGCATCAGAGAGCCAGTCCGAAAGAGAGAGAGAAGAGATTTGGCTGTGGATGAAACACAAGAATTTCCTCTGAATCCAATTTCAAGGAAAGTCCCAAGAATGTTCGTAGCTACAGTGTCTACAGATATGGTCTAACAGTCTCACTACTCCCGACCTCATCAAATGATAAAAAGATCCTGCCCGCAACTTGGAATTTTGTCATTTTCTGCAAATTTTACGCATATTTTCTGCTCCTCTTAGACTCTCCTTGTACCCGTCCAAGTCCAAGTCCAAGTCCAAGTCCAAGTCCAACCTGAGCAACTGAGCATCCAAGTGATATCGTATTTAGCTTAGCGCTTCCCTTTCCTAAATACCTGCCAACTCAACCATCTTCTCTAGTCTTCTCGCATCGCAGTTGAGACCCAACATGTCTCGTTACCACGGCACCGTAACTGTAACGAGAATAGATGTTCCTTCGCAATTGAAATGCTCGTCAACGGTAAACTGCAATGCAATGGGAATGGTGCTCTTTCCGACTGATAATTAGATCTGACGTGGTTCTATGAAGTAAGACTGAGGATTTTTTAAATACGTCTATGTCTGTGTCTATCCCATGGCATGGCATGGCATCTAAATGCTTCCCATAAAGTTAGCTTAGATAATTAAGCTGTGCTCAAGCCTGAAAGCGTATTAGATAGGTAAGTACTAATATAATGTGTGGGCAAATAGAGGGAAGGGATGTGTCGTGGTGGAAGTTGTTACATATGAAATGCATGTATGTACATATAAATATGGAGTACATGATTGGACATGACGAGGAGAAGTGTGTACTTACATATGCATTGGATTTTAACGAAAGGATGGAAGGCTGGACTTGGAGCTGTTGGAAGTTTACTTAATGTTTGACTGTTACTTTAGTTGGTGTGTTTAATGTGGAAGGCGCATGCATAGTGTGTAGAGTACAGTGTACAGTGGTTGTTGGTAGTTGGGAGGGAGCCGTGAGAGTGAGTGAGATTACGATGATCATATTCATCATATGACATGATCCTCATGCCCTTTCTATTGTACCGTCGGGTGTCAATGCGGTTGGCTTATTTGTATTGTTGAGTGCATTTACCACCAGCACAACGAGTCTGAATGAGTGTATGAATATGAAATATGAATATGAATGATACACAATTTGAATCAATTTGCTCTGGGGTGGGATAATGCCAATATGATGGTTTACAAATCTCCTCTATGTATCATGCATATTAGTATGTACCAAAGTGCATGAGTCTATAAGCCCCTTAGGAAAGAGTTGAATGCAACCCAACTCCATGTATGTATCTATGTACATATCCCTACTCCTGTATTAGTATTTCGTTTGCCCACACTGTGGCTTTCTGCTGTATATGTATCCACTTTATGATTCGCCACTCTATTTAGAATCACGCGGTAGTACATTGTGTGGCACTGTATGCTTCTAATGATCCCATGATCCGACACTTGCACTTGCTTAGGGTTTGCTCTCCACTTTGAATTGGGGTTGAATTCCTTCTTGCTTTTATTCCTAGTGCCGTATCGAGCCACGTTCTCTACGTATTAAAATCATATTTCATATTTCCAGTTGACTCAACCGTATTCCACATCTCCCTGGGATCCACACACACACACACACACATATATATATACAGACATACATGCCTTTTTGGGTTCCGAGAATCCATGAATCTATTCTACCCGTATTTCCATTTCTATGTATACCTTCACACATTCTCCTGCCTGGTGTGTGTGCACATAGAAAGAATGCATGTCTCTTTCTCTCTCTCTCTCTCTATACACTTGACGTTGGTTCTATCAAATTCATATTGTTTGTAAATAAGGAACCTGGGGCTAAGAGCCCTTTGCCCACATTCGTTTATGCTCACTGAGTCGATTTTAACCCCATTATGTAGTTTTCCCAATTGTAGATGAGCTGGGACAGGATCTGGTACTTGTGCCTCGTGCCTTTCCGCAATTTCACATTCATCTCCGTCTTCGGTCTCTTCGGCAACTTGCATATGCTTTCGGTTTTCCTAATGCGGTCCAAAGAAGTTGAATTGAAATCAACTGATTGGTGAGTACGAAGGAAGGGAAGGATTGTCAATGTCAATCCTTGCTATTATTTGTCTAGCAAGTATTCATCAAATGGCTTCAAGTCAGACGAGACCAGACCAACTTAATTTTGAATTGGAATCTGGTTCTGGTTCTGGTTCTGGATCTGGATCTGGATCTTGACAAACAAGTGCATCTGCATACAGATATCGTCTTCCATCCTCATCCTCATCCTATAAATTAAAGTCGGGTTAGACTGAACAAAGGAAATTAAAAATTGGTGTTAATTTCTACTTGGAAGGAATGCATGGTAGGAAGAAGACTAAGAAGAAGAAGAAGAAGAAGATGACTAAGAAAAATGAGGAGAGAATGATTTGGAATGCCTTCCATGGTGCTTCAGCACATGTTTTCCCTTGATAAAATCCTCACCGTGGCCAAGCAGTGGGAGCAAACCTTACAATGCATTAATAATGTTAAGTAGCATTGTGTGGGTAGATTAGAGATAGTTTAGAGTTGTGAGATTGAATATTAATATCCTCCTGGTTGCAGTATAAATAATCAGACAAGTGCGTGCATGTGTGTGGAGCAATAATATGTGGGCATGTAATGGTTCTCGTTCCTTGATTAGTTTCGAGGGACACGCTAACAATGGCGGATGGCTGAAAAGTTGGAATGGGAAGCAAGAGCGAGAGAGAGAGCGAGAGAGAGAGAGAAAATCGAGTGGATGGATGGAGTCTTTTCATGTAGAATTAATTACCGACTTGATTTGACTGGCGGGCTTCAGTTCATCTCATTTGAAGTGTATCAAGGCTCGTTAGTTGTGGAAATGAGGCTGGGTAGTACTGTGACTGCATGGAGTGGCGGTGACGACTGACTTGGTTGTCTTACTTGCTTGTCTAAACACCCCGCTTCCATCCAAACTTCACGACGATCATCTGCTGGCTCGAGCCGTGGCAATCACTATTAATTTACTTCATCTTTCCTGGCTACTGAAGTCCACGACCAACCAAACTCCGCAGCTAGCACTGTCATCTGCATCTATGCACATGGACCCATACACTTGCTAACTAGACTTGCTATTCTTCACTCCCATTTCACAGCCAGTTTGACATGTACATTTTACTCCATTGCATCCTCCTCCATTGACCAATAAGACCCCAATAATATTTAAACAAATAATATTTTGCACTTGGGTAACATGGACATACATAGAATGCATTCCAGAATGACTCCACATGCTACACATATTAGAAATAGACAGGGTATTTCCGTACCCTTGACTTGAGACTTGGTGAGAATGAGCTACTACAGATACTTTAATTTCGATTCTGACGATGAGAGCTTTTGTTGAGGTGGAAAGGTAATGTAATGTGATGTTGTCGTTGTGGGGAAAGAGTTGAGGTGCTCTGCACTTCTTTCCACTGAATTTCTATCGCATTGCAATGTTGGTAGGTACATACAGGTACTACATAGTTTAATATACGCGTGATGCTGCGAGGTGAGTTTTTTCGCTCCTGATTCCATGTCGAGGCTCGAAATTTAATACTGAATATGAGCTACGAGCATTTGATAGGGATCTGTCAGCTTGACACGAGCGAGCCAAATTTCAATGATATTATGTATTACCCGTCGACATGAAATTGCATTGGGAGGTTAGGTTCCCTCACAGAATCCCACATATCTGTACATACCTCCTCTCTTCTACCTAAAAGCTGAGCGTAATAAAGGTAAAGGTTCGACTGCACTGTAATGAATATACATGCATAGTGCATACTACATACATACACATGTTGGACTTTGTTTTGGAAGGTGCCAGGAAGTTTCCATAATGTGGAACGAGACCTCTTTAAAAATACATGAAAAAACTCTTCTTTACGTAAAGGGTGAGTAATGAGTGCCCGCATTCGATTCTTTTTACCATGTTTGCCTTTTTACAATCTAGAGCTACCTTCAGTTTGACTAAACAAGGAGAATATTATGGACGCTCAACGTTTTTTCACCTAAAATATTGGGGTTCTATTGAAGTTGGACGTGGGTTACGTATATCCTGACTTTTGTAATGAGGATTACGTTACCTGATACGCCGATCAGGTGATATGAGATTCTCAAGTGAATGTGAGGGATGGAACGATGGAACGTTTTGGGCGCTCTGGCTATTACTATTATCGTATAAGTAGGCAAGAGAGAGAGAGAGAGAGAGAGCGTAGATATTTACTACACAGTGAGTCTTTGGGTGGACAAGATGTATGCACTTAACCATAGGTTTGGATTTTGACACACGTTTTTAATTCGATAAAATTTTTACACGGCTGCTGGTGTGTGGATTATTATCGTGGAACGTGTAATTTTTCAAATGAATGAAAGACAAGAATATTATTTTCCGTAGTCATATAGCGTCCAAAGCAATGAATGTATCGCAATCGCAGACGCTACGCCTCGTAGGTATACTCATAGTCATACTCATACGCACAAGACAAGACAAAACTACTACGTTGTATTCTTGTTATGACATGTTCCCTTTCTCCGCGTCCTGTATTTATCAGGTGGGCTTACAGATGAGGAGCACAGAGGAATGCCTCGGCCTGCACTGAATAATTTATGTGGATGTTCCCAAGCAGGTGAAATCGCGTCACCCACAAACTGTGTGATTTATGAACTAATCTTGGTGACTAGTTTCGACTACTGGTTTACCAAACTAGGATCTCCCTCCTCAAAGTCTTCACGATTCCCTACTGCATCCAACTTCTGACCGCATTTCAAAATCCCATTTCATTTCAAATCTCAACCATACCTACCTCAGTGAGCATTTCAATTTTTACCTCCAGCCAGTAGGTGTTGGTATATGCTGGTCAGATTTTTCATTCGCTCTTTATAGGCCTTTGTTTTTATGGATCCAGTTGGACTTGGACTTGGACTTGGACTTGGTCTTGAATTCTAGGCAAAGTAGTTTGTGTGTGTCATACTCTTCCTGCTAGACTAGAGAACAATTTCCGTTCAACTTTGGATTAATCTACTACAGCTATTCCTTGGATGGGAGAAAACCATCGTTTAAATAATCAACTGGTTTTGGGTGGAGAAAATGTTGGTATTCGATTCATACTTATTGAGACTCGCATTGAGTTTTTCTACGGCAGCTTTCTTTTCTCTGGATTCCGTTGAATGACAATATTTCTTTGGGTGTTAGTATGAGTAATGTGTAGCGTTTGACAAATGGCACCTCTGAAGTAGTTGGGGCGTGCATGTGAATTGATACGTGATTCATCATATGTGACGGAGCCATGTAAGTAGTCTTGTAGAATAATGGCAAGTGGTTCACAAAGCGTTTTCCATTCAATTGGACAGGAATGTGTGTATGGAAGGATCCAGTGTTGGTATTCCTCACATAAAGATAATACGTGGAAAGTTCCCCGAGTCCATTCATTCCTTGTTTCGTTGCTATGTATTAGGGATGCCAAGGTGTTATCAGAATTACAATTACCTCCACTGGTTACAGGGCTTATGAACATACATACATACATGAGGATTGGCCAGAGTTGGAGAGAAGGAAGGAACCTGATTTGAAATAATTGCGATATCTCATCCCCATGTAGGAAAAGATAACAAAGAAGAATATCAAATAATTATTTATTCATTTGTTGTGAAATTTAAAGGAATGATTTGATAACCAAATGCTAAACTTGCGTTTCGAATTTGTTCCCTTTCTGCCTCCAGCACTGCCCTTAATTACATGTACATTGGAACAAAATATTGGTTGATGTTTTTATTCAGTAAGTAAGATTGGTGTGAGCATGAGAAGGTTGTGTTATAATTGTTGAAAACTCGATTATGATGATAAGAGTTTGAAAGTTTAAGTTAATCAAATTGTTGCGTGCATGGACCTTTCCAAGCTGAAATCCACGCAGACTGGAACTTTTTGCCCCTACCTCTTCTATGTCGACTGTCTCAAGTATCGTTTTGGATAACAAGGAGCTGCTACGTTTATCGTTTCTTTCCCCTGATAGGCTTATTACATGTACGGTATACTCTGACTGAAGGTAGAAGGTAGGTAGGTGCTCATGCACATGCAAGTGTTCCTACTAAATAAAAGTCCGTCTTACCTCCGTGCCTATCGACATCGACTTGACAGCCAAGCCACCTACATACATACATTCACAGCTAGACGTGTACAACATACCCATGGTTTAGTTTCATAATAAGGTTGTGTGTGTGTGTGTGTGTGTGTGTGTGTGTGTGCACACCGCTATTTTTTCTTGTTATTTTATAATAATGAAATGTGAGCCCATAGAATTGCGTTTTTCCTAACTAGTAGTGTTAATTACTGGTCAGAAAGGTTTAAAAGACTGTGGGCCTGTGCTTCATGATATCAAGAACATCATTCTTAGATTTGTTTGCTGGGCACGTCATGATGGGTGACTTAATGAATTGAAGAGTAGTTGTACCGGGTGCAGCAAATGACAATCTGCTTTTAAGCTAACGACGTGAGTGGTGGGGTTGAAATTTATGGCATCGTGTTCTAATAGAAGGATCCAGGCGACGACTAAAGAGCACAGGAGTGAGCACGGAGTTGTCACGAACCTTGTCATGTACAAGTACAAGTAGGTACAAGTACAATGCTCTAGGAATCACCGAAACATCGCAAATATTCCCATTGCAATCAGAGCAGATACAGTACACTTGAACATCGTCATTTGTTAGCGTTCCTCATCATCATCATCATCCTCATCATGTATTTGCTATAGTAAATCAAACGATGGGTATGTGGACTTTTATTTAGACTGATGTGGATATTTAAAGGATCATGCACGTCATTCTCTCGAGTAGGTTTAGAATGACGAAATCCTCGGGGTTTTTTGTTGTCCAGAGCAGAAAGGGTTGCATGCCCGACTGCGTCTCAAAAGGCGTATTAAATAAGAGTCGTCCCTATATGACATGAAAGTGAATGACCTGGGGAAAAATGCAAATTTACTTACTTATTGTAAATGACACTGGCGAGTGTCAGTACAGATTTCTAGATTTCTCATGCAAGTCGAGCCAAGTCTACTTCTACACCCTCAAAACGGGTGCATCTTGAGCGTCAAAAACCCACGCTCATATTTTTATTATAGGTACCTACGAACATCTAATAAATAGTATAACAAATTAGATATTTTTAAATTGAATAAAAATAAATAGCAGACGTTTACAAAATACGAAAAAATAAAACTCAAACGTTTTCAAAATGCGCCAAAAAAAAAATTAGACCTTTTCAAAAAGCGTAAAAAGCCAAAATTTAGCGTTTTCAAAAAGCGTAAAAAACAAAACTCATTTTTTTCCAAATACGCCAAAAATAAAAATGTGTAAAAAATAGAAATTAAACGTTGTCAAAATGCGTAAAAAATAAAAATTAGTCTCAAAATACTTTACTTAGGTTTTTGGCGTTTTAGATGCATCGTTTTTGTTTTACGATTGGTTAGTTTTTACAGTGTACTTACTACATTCTACGTCTATGTCCCTGCACGATACGCTCCCAGCCAGTCTTAGTACTCACCACATCCACTGTCTTCCTTGCGACCCGATGGGATCTCCTAAAGAGTGAGCTTTTGATACCTGCAGCTTCCTTCCATTCTGGCCGAAATTGTTAATGAAGATTCTGCGTCTGGGATGAGTGGTGGAGTTACATAGGACTATTTGAAATGTGACATGTTTTGGATTCGCACTGCTCGTCTCTACAGATATCCGTGGATGCGTGTGCGGAGCGAGGTGAAGAATGAGTCGAGGGAATGATTGCGAGTGTTCATTGAGTAGTTGGGCTTTTAATTAGTGATTTTAGGAATCTGTGGAGGATTTTGAGTTGGAGTTAAATTGTTGCGTAATCTTGTCGGAGAGAAGAGGATGAAAAAAGTAGGAGGTCGTCTGGTAGTTTGGTATGATAAATAGACTGAATGAGGTATTATGTTGCTTACTGCAATATTTGATTTGGGAATCGCGTCGGGAGTGAGTGGGGTTCTCACAACAAACCTTTATTCACCATCTTTATCCTCATTTTTCACATGATGGGACATTTGTAATGCACTGCTGTGCGGGTATGTACGAGTGTGCTTCTGGGTCTAGGATAGGTTTTTGACTGTGTTGTTGGTTGTGGACTTTCTGCCAACTTGAAAAGAGTCGAGTTCATCATTCTTGTGAACATGGGTAGGTACTCTTGATCTGCTATTATCCTTCGTTTTCAGATGGCTCTGAATCAAAAGTTTATTTTTTTCGGTCTGCATTTACTAGTACTTACACGTCAGGGAAGCATTCAATACTGTGTTCATCCTTACAGTTTGTTCTATTCTGTGTGGACTGAATCAAGGTATTTATCATTTCCTCGTAGTGCTATTTACTACATGGCTGGCTTTGAAGGGGAGACAAACTGGTAAATACATTGTGCATCTATCAATCTACATACAGTTGAAAGAATAGACGGACGGAGGTATGGATATCGGACTATTGCTACAGATACAGACACAGATACAGATATGTGTATATCTACACAGCCCCTGCCGATCTACCATTGTGAGAGGAAAGAGTACTGAGCTGAAATTCAACGGAGGTCATCGTGGCATTTAACAGTCTGGTGAAATGGATGAAATGGATTGAAATGCAAAGATGTAAGTAATGAAATGAAAGTGTTTGCCTTAGACATTATTTACGCCATTCGGATTTCATGGGATGAAATTCATGCATTGAATTTTGTTGAATTTCAATTGAGCTTACGAATCTGACTCAATTTTAACGTCTGTGGCTCAGCTGAACGTCTATGTCTATGTCTATGTCTATGTCTATGGCTATGGCTATAGTAGGTTGGCCTCGGTGCGGTGTATCCATGTCTGTTTACTTATATAATTTTTTCCCGTGTAGAATGTTGATTGAAGTTACCCTTCGGCGCACGAACCAATTTCTCTGGCGATGCAGCGCTCAGATTTTATTTTATTTTACAAGCACATTTTACCTTTTAAGGCTCTACACCGTCAATTCGTATGCAAAATCCCTCATTTTCTCTATTTCCATTTGCTTAGATGCGATACATGCAGCATTGCGTGTGTAGATTTAAAGAATTTTCACCTTATTCAATATATAGAGTGTGTGTGAGAGACTCGTCGAGTCGTGTGTACCGCATGCTTGATAGTAAGGTGAGTGAGTTTTGGGAACAATATGAATTTCCTCATGCCCAGCGAGTCAAGTCAAGTCAAGTCAAGTCAAGTCAATCTCATACCTTCCTACCTTCCTACCTACCTCCCTGCCTTTCTACCTTCACACACCCGTCCACTTGCTTCCTATTTATACTCACACTCCAATCACATCCATGCTCACTCTCGCACCACCACCATGCATACAGAATCAGCAATTATAGTTTAGATGACATGATGCGAGCTATGTGCACAAGTGTATGGACGGAGGCAAGGCAGGTCTGATCGAAAAAGATGGATTGATATTTCGTGTGGTGATGTTAGGTACGAGGAGAGCAAGATAGGCCGAGAATTCTACGGGCTGATGCCTTGTTCTCTACCAAGGCTTTATGGAGTTGGTGTTGTTGTCACAAAAGTAATACACACGATCACCACGTACGTGTTGAAAGCTTAGGATTTTTTTAATTGAAATTCGAGCTCGAGCCGCCTCGCCGATTCCAACGTAGAAAAATGAGTTCTTGCTTTTACTTTTTATTATTCGAATATACACTATTATAATTTGCTTTATCTACATGTGTTGACCGTAGTCGGTGTAGCCTGTGTCATGCAATGATAGTGCACTTGGCTTTTCCATGGGAAACGAAACCACTTTCTTTCTCAGATTTTTTTTTCCTCCCCAAGCCTCGAATTCATTTTCTATTTCCAGGCTTTCCACAACAACACTTGCAATTATTAATAAATTCGTAATAGTTCCTTCTCTACAACTTGACTTTGCCAAGCATTGAAACTTGTAATAAGTGCTCTCCCTCCAGTCCAGGAAGCTAAGGGAAGGTCATCGAATAATAGTAATGGGTAATGGTGGTTGATAAAAAGGTGATTTGTTCATCTGGTTAGTTGAGAGCGTAGATAGAGGTTTACGATGCAAGTGGAAAGACTAGGACAGCCTTTACGCTAACTCATTTGTACTGCGGGGAATTAAATAGCAACCTTTAAAACTTAGTGTACCGCAAGGAGAAAGAAACCTAAGAGACATAAAAAAACCTACCTACCAGTTTAATTTCATTTCTTCCCGAGTTGGTTTTACGTCTTGTATTTTGGCACTGAAAATCTGTACAAAAGAGAGGAAAGCAGAAAGGAGAGGCTCACTTTGCTTGGGTAAAGTGTAAAAAGTCTTTCGCCAGTCCCATGTACCTACATACATACATAGTTTCTACCATGAGCACGTGCACCAGCACCAGCACCAGCACCAGCTCGTAAATACATGGAGAATTTCCACCTTGTTTATTACGTACTTTAGTCTCTGATGCGACGAGACAAGACTGACACGGCATGTCATGACATTGGACATTGAGCACTCTTACTCAACTTTAGGATACACGATACACACTCTACATTTTTCCCAAGGTTGAGCTGAATTACTTCTTATTAAAAGGTTTATTGGTGCCTATGCAGTAAGGTTTCCGCTCCTGCTCCCATTTCTCGGACCCTTTCTTCACTCCTCACCCCAGAGCTAACTTTCCTTGTAGTCCAATCACCATGTCTCTTTCAAGTGTTTTCTCCGATGCGCCGAAAGTCAATCTGCTCCTCTCGTCGTAAGTACGCACTTCTCTTCTGTCTGTGCCTGTGCCTGTGCAGATTCGCATGACGAATTTAAAATCGAAATATGATTTCCATCTTTGACATAATTACCCAAGTCTTTACACGGAAGAATGAGAAATGTAATAATATCATACCCACATACTTACTGTGGATGTTATGGTTGTTGCCAGGGGACATTTACATAGATGCCATTTTCCAACTAGGTTTGAATTAGTTTTTGCATGCCTACTAATAGAAAGTGTTCAATAAGGAATGCAAGAGTGGAGGCAAAGCGAACTACCATGACTTTGTACAGGGCTTTTTTACGTTTTATTAATATGACGTTGTTAACATTGTCCCAGTGCTTTGGAATGGAAATAGGTTTGTGCGCTTGGTAATGTAAATGTAATGTGATGTACTATTGAGTCGTGCTCCTTGTGATTTAGCCGTAGAAAAGAAATGACTGCTGTTTTGCCAAGTTTTCGTTTTTATAGACTGTAAATTATTATGAGTGTCGGGCGACTTCTCATTTAAGCTCCGACTAGAAAAACATACATAGGTAGGTAGGTACGGAGCTATGTATGACTACGTCCTCACTCTCACTGTCGGCCATACCATACCATACCATACCATACCATACATGACTTAGGAGGAAGAGAAGATGATGGTGAAATGTAAGGTAGACTTATTATAGGACGAGACTTACGATTAGACTTATAGGAACGGCTGTTGGGTGTACTTAAGGAGGATACAGAACCGCGTGTGGACCAGTTAAGCGAAATCAGTCTATTGTGTTTGCTAGGGTGAATACTCCATTAAAATTCAGTCTTGATGTTTTAATAGCTCCATTTCATGTTTTTGTCCACAATAAATGTTTAAGGCTCGCTTTGACTAACGATCCCATGTCCTACCTAGTCTCAAAGACGCTTCGGGTTCCAACACGCTTCGCATTCATCCTACACTGTTTACCTAACCATTTTTTACAATTTGTGGCGTTATTATCGTCACCTTTCGTTATCATTTACTGACGCCATCAAGCCTACCTTCGTATGTACAATGTAAACCTCGGAAGATCCCTAATCAACCTACAAATCTTTTCCAACTTCCACCATCAACATTGTCTTGTCAGCTACCCAAATTTCCTCTCTCTAACCTCTCTCTCTAACCTTACGCAAATATGAGAACATGTACCTATGTATTTTGCTTAAATTACTGATACAAATACGAGATTCCGTTAGGATACCGTGCATTTCTCATGATTATCTGATGGTGATCGGTAAAGACGTGGTTAGCACAGGTTGCGAAGACTAGACTGCGACTGTGACTAGAGTGTGAGTGTTTGAAGTAGCGTTAACTTTTCAAGTGACTAACTACTAATAAGAGTGTATTAGTTAGTATTCCGTATGGTAATCATGGGTAGGTAGGTAGGTACATTACATGGGTTGAGTCCCGTGCCGAGACGGCAGCTGTGAGCGTTGAAGCACAAGTACAAGTACAAGGGAAAGCATAGGCAGGAGACATGACAATCATTTAATCATTGTGACTAGGCAATAAAGACGAATCTGTCATCGATATGCTGATTAAAGGAAGGTTGGAGGTACGTCATCGTACCGATGAGGCTAATAGAATGGTTTGTAAAGCCTACGTCATATCATAGGTATAGGTCCTCAAGATGTCATTGTGTAGCTGCTCTGAAGCTTTATTTACATTATTCTGTAATCATAAAGTAGCAATTATAAGAAGTGAAGCATTAGCTTTGCAAAATTAGAAGCTGTAAGTAGCTTGAGAGGAGGAAGGTGGAAGCACGAAGAGAGTTGTCAAATATGTACAAAGTCAATCTAAGGTGGAGCTCAACTTGTGCTCTTATGCCTTGGTCGTTTTGTCCTCCTGTATTTGCCAAAGGTTAGCATCGGAGCGACAGTGAGTAGTAGTCAGAAAAGAGTTGGTCTCATCCTCATCTCCTCTGTGTGGTATGGGATGCTGTGGTGGTGTGTGTAGCGTGTGGGCTCTAGGAGGAGATGAAGATAAATTGAACTCTCCATGCTTGAAATGAATACATGCTTGAATTTGCCTGATCTGCTCAGATATTTGACATTGTAAACTCTGAGTACCGAGTAAGTAAGGATGATATAGAATACATGTGTAACTGAGTGTGTACAGTTCGCTTGGGTTGGTAGAACGAGAATGACAATGTGAATTTGACAATGGAGGAGAACAACGGGGACAATGGCAGGATTAGCTATTTTATTTTACTTGACTTCTTTCAATGTTCAAGATCCGGAGAGGGGTAAGTAATCCGTCCATATTGGTCTTCTAGAGGAAATGAGGAGTCTAAAGATGAATGTTGAATATATGAAGTGGCTTGATTGTGATTTTAATTGCTCTCCGCCTTCCTTTCCAAAATGGATAAGCCTCACTCTATACAATACACTTGCATATGGTCTCTACATATGCACCCACGGACCTATAGCAATTTCGCACGTCACTCCTATAGTCGGCTTCGGCTTCGAATTCGACTTCGGCTACATCATACTTGACTATCTGTAGTGTAGTGTATTGTTGGAGGAAGCCTCTTATATTCTTCTCTCGTGTTATACACATTCTCCTTCCACAACCATTCATCTTCCCGAGATGCAGTTCAAATCTAATTTAGATTCATAATATACCTTGCTTGTGCGCAGTCTTCATGTAATTACATACATAAGTACAAGGATACTGTGCGCTATGGGAATGCGCGCGCCTCCTATACTTACATCTTACCTACACCCAGATATGCAGCAAGAAGCATCAACACAATTCCAAAGTCCAAATCTTCTTCCCAAAGGGAAGCTCCTATTTCATCAGGATTCACATTTTCACATACCTATACTCTCATTCTTATTGTTAGTCCAGCAACAGTGCAGTGCAGTGCAGTGCAGAAGCAGAACAGTGCAGTATGATGGTGCAGTGCACGTGGCTTGTGATTACTTATGCATGACAAGCTTAAAGGTTTGTTTCTGGGTTTCCAATGTAACGACATGATTAGGGGGTATCATTTCAGCTCTTATTTTCCTCGAATCGTCTGGTTCCAGTGCAATGAATTGATAGTGATTTTTCAGGGTTGGATCTCGAGTTGGAGGGTCGGCCGATTTAATGTGCTGTGATGCAGGGAAGACAGCTAATTACAAATTTACAAATAGAAAGGATGGATGGATGAAATCTAGCGGATTTTTTCCCTCATTTTCTACAATTCTGTCCTGCACTCAAAAATTTGTGTACCTACATACATACATTTGTCTCAGAGATTCTTCCTCTTATATATATATACATAGTTACTTGTTTGAGACGGAAGAAGAGGAAAGTGATGAGCAGAGGACATGAATATACGGTTGATGAAACTAACTTTGAAATTGGACGTGAAGTTGAGGCATCGGTAATGTGGAAGAGGAAGAGGGCAGAGACATTAAACCCAGTCACCTCACCGAGTCATTACGGAGCATTGTGCATCCCGTATTTGTATTGTGCATAAGTCAAGTGCGCTTATTTTAGCATATAAGTCGTGGCGTGATGAATAGGAGTAGGTATACATAATATGTAGATGTGTGTCTCGGAGGCATTGTAGTATAGACACAGAAAGGTGCATTGACGAGAGGAGTCATGATGGTGGAAGATTTACTCCCTATGGTGCAAATAAGCTCATTCTTGACTGTTTCATATTTGTGGTTTTTTGTGTTGATACTTACGGGAGCAGGTTGGAAATGTTGAAGCGCTTCGGCTTTCACGTCCAACTTGATCTTCACGTGGCAGCCTACGTTAAGTAGGTTGAATGGGAGACAATGGAAGTACCTAGCTGGAATTTTCAATTTACCTAGGCTCAGGGTTTTCTTCTCTTTAAGTCAAGTCAAGTCAAGTCAAGTCACTGCATATATAGAGTATATAATCACTATTTTATTTTTTACACACTTGACTATTATTCCTGCCTTTAAAGTCCTTGTAGAGTTAATCGCGTTCACCTACCCAGTACTCTTTTGCAAATGAGCGTCAAAAACTCTAGCTATACTAATAGGAAACACGGGAATCTTCCCTGTGAACATGTACATATCTGACTTTGATTGTGAAATCCTTTCATCCATATTTATGGAAATAGAATTGGAAAAATGCTGTTTTAATTTGATGGATATTGGAGCTGTAAAGGGTAGGGAAGTAGCGATTAGCGGGAATATGGAATGATCACGTGGGCTCTGAATTGTCCAAAATCGTCGTTTGGCTCCATGCATAATTATGGATGGGCTTTGTACTCCTATACTGTACATATATATGCGCACCTGTAATAAGTAGGGTTGAGTCAGAGTCTTGTATTCTTTCTGTGGTTTCATCCATACCTACAATGTATGTAGGTAGGTACTTATGTACTTACAACGGAGGCAGGGAGGCAGGCAGGTACTTGAGTTTCCACGAGGTGTTCAACCACTCGCTTTGTAGTTGTGAAATCCTGTGTCTTGTGTGTCTTGAACACCGTTGAAGGTCAGAGTGCTAGCCTTATCGTTAGAGTTGGAGCTGGTGGATGATTTGACTAATGTTAGAGTAGGTGCTCTGGTTGACTCTCGCGTGGAGAACCTCGGCATCGATGCCTTTTCTCAATGCATCTGTGCAGGGCATAATCATAATCATAATCATAAATATCTTCCCAATAAATTGCTCTTGGTTGAGTACGGATGCGGGACAACATGACTCCATATGTGCCATGGTTTTGTCTTGTACTTACCTTTTACAGAAGGTATGATGTTACGCTACTGGATTCAACTCGGCCTCACCACCATTCCTTCTTCATATTAAGTTCATAAGTGCTGGCCTGACTGGGCTTGGATTATATTTCCAATTGCCTTAATATTTTAGCGCAGCGTACCGTTCCCTAGGTGTCCACGGCAGTAGTTATTTCCATTCATCACCCGTACTTGACTAGGCTACCATTATATACACAGTAGGACATGCTTAGCATAAATTAGATAATGATGCGAGCTATGCCATTCCCAACCCAGCAATATTCTTACCAGCACAAGCGTCAGCGTCATTTAAACACCTTTCTCTCTATACCTCTATGAGGATTGTCCAAAGTCACACAAGTCTACAACAATCCATGTATAGTAGGTAAAGGACAAGTAGGTAAGCACAAGCTTAAGTTAGTTATATGTATGTTAGAATTTTTTACATACGTACGTGAAAAAGGCCATGGAGAAATGAGTTGCTAACTCAGCGCATTCTTCCGCCAGGCGTTTTATGAATTTCACTCTGGTTGTCGTTACTAATAGCTGGAATAGGAATCAAACCGATTTTCACATATCCCTTCGTTGTTCCCTACCAACGAATTTCTATGCTTGAAACTCCTAAGCTTTGTTAAGGTGGACGATGATGTTGATGGTGATGATGGTGATGATGATGATGAACGGAAGGAAAGAGAAATTGATAATGAACCACTAAGGGGAAAAACTCAAGTCATGATTATCGTATAGCCGAATGATGGAGTTGGAGTTGGAAGTGGAGTAAAATTGAAAACATTCTAGCTATTGAATGCACTGGAGCAAGTTCAATTCTTTCACGATTCCTCAGAGTTGATTCGATTCATCGTCATCATTCTTGTTCTTCATGAGTTTTCTTTACCTGACCACGGCACACATATGCTACTCTACACATGTACATATGTAGACACTGAGGATTTCTTTCTGTTCCATTCCAAACCAAGTGCAATTCAGAGTACGTAAAATGTATATATATAAGTAGATTTCGGACACAATAGCTCCAAATTGGATTGATGGTGTAGTAGGTAGGTACATATATACATACACGGACGAGTGGATTGATGGGAACGGAAAGGTATTAAATGTCGACTCCATCCTCCTTCTCAATTAATACTTGTGATAAACATGTTGTAGGTGAATTTCTACATGAATATGCACCCAGGTAAAAGTTGGAGGATCTGACTGGTGGCAATGCAAGTGAAGTGACTGGTAACAACTTCCCAGGAACAACCTTGCTCCAGTGCAGTGTGAGGGCTGAGGAGACAAAAATCCTATTGTTCCTTCGATGCAGCCTAATTTATTGTGCAAGAAATGGAATGAAATACAACAAAGGGGATTTCGGTGTGCCCTCATATATACATGGGTACCTAGTGAATGAAAATAATACGCGCGACAAGGATTTTGAGGGAACATTATCGTAAGATAGGAATCGTCCACCAACTCGTTATTGCAATATTCAATGTGAGTGTGAATTGAATGTTTTGGTGGAGATGGAGGTGGAATTGGAATTGGAATTGGGATTGTAAAAGAGCAGCAATGGGTTGATGTGGAACGAAAACTTCTGGATTTCTTTTCACACCTCTTTAACCTGTTCCGAGTGAGTCAGGTGTGTGTATGTGCTAGGTTTGGTAGGGTAAATGGAGCGGAGCCAAACAACCGTGGAACCTATCCCTCTACAATTACTCTTACACCAGCTCAGTTTCCCTTCCCTTGTAAATTTACATTATATAGAAAATCAATTTCTCAGTCTACCTTCCTACACACCTTAAACACCACGTAGGTATCAGTAGTATATGTACCTTTCCCCTTCACACTTTTCCCTCCTTCTCGACATTACTAATACGTGTATGTACATAAAGATCAGACCGAGTGTCATATTTTGTACCCATCATCTAACGTAACCCTCACCCCCAGGTTTTAACCAAGTTTGATCGGTTCAAGTAAAAACGATCCAGTGCTTCAAATCAACTCAGATATTATTTTCGGTCCTTTCCTTGTCTTTCCAAAACTACTAGAGTCCAACAGACATTTTATGAGCACTTTATCTATCCGAAGATTGACATCGATAACCTTAGCTTTCTTATCTTTCAGTTTCAACGTCGCATCATCAATGTCTTTTAACGAGGGGAAGTCATAATTTTCCAGGTTAGTTGGTAGCTTTCCTTCTTTGACTCTGTTAAAGACTTTACTTTCAGCTTAGAGTTGAAGGAGGTGAGTGAAGTATAAGGAGTAGCAGTAGAAGTAGAAGTAGAAGTAAACGGGGAGAAAAACTGAAAAATACACGACGGTTATAATTTCACCTGTCTTAATAGAGCAACACCTGTCACTAAGGTGTGATCTCCTCCTAAATGAACCTTGAATGTTTGCCCATAGAGCTGTAAATGTCCTAGTCCTAGGTTATTGTCGATTGTACATAATAATAATTATTGTAGAATTGAGCAAGAGTTCAATTTTGAAAGCAGTGTGGTAATACTAATATACCTACCTACCTAAGGTAGGTACTAAAACTTTGCGATTGCGAGTCGGTTGAAAACTTCTTGGGTGTACGTAAGTAATTGGTTGGTGTACCTGTGTGCATTTCTAATGAAGGTTGAGGACTTGAGACAAGGAAATGGTATGCTGATGCATATAAACCAACATATATAGAGATGGGTAATTGGAGAAAAATTCATTAGGCACTCAAAAAGCTTACCTTTTTCAGGATGACATAAACAAAGCGAAAGAAGTGACTGGGACTGCATGTGTTGGATTTGGAAGTTGTCGTTACCGTTTACCATTAGTATGTAAATGACGCCTTTTGTCCTGTTGATAGAGCATCAAGTCATCTTTTGAAAAATTAGCATGATCACTCATTTAGAGTTGTTTATATGGTTTGGAGCTGCTCGAGCTGGGTTGGATCAATGATATTAAGAATCATAATCATAACTATAAAGATTCGAGTGATGTTTTATGCCAAGTTGTTACGTCTAAATTAAATTACGGTGACATTTTCTCCTGCCTTTGAGTAGTTTTAAAAATAATCTCATGCTGCTTTGATGGCATAATGTTTGTTTCACTTGAGACTTTGTATTCCATCGACGATAACTTTCACGGTGGGAAGATGATAGTACTTTGGTAGATGTGCTCACAAGGTAAGAAGAAAGACGAGATGAATGCATGAATGAATAAAAGTACAGCCACAAGTCCGAAAGGTGAGTCGTGAGGTATATAGTCTCGATAGTTTTTAGTTACTAGTTTCTAGTTTTTTCAGGTTTCCTACAACAGGGGATAGAAGAACGGGGCGGTGTATTCTGAAACGATTACCACTGTTCATTCGTCAAGTGGGTTGGTTGGTGCAGAAAAATGAAAATATTCATATGCAATATTTTCTGCTATCATGCATTGAATCAATCTGTTCAAAATCATATGTGAATGCTCACGCCACTGTACTGTGGTACTCATTGTATCCTCAACATCATCATCATCATCTTCTTAGTTAGACACTTAAATAAAAAAAAATAGAACATGAAAAAGTGAGTAAGCAGGAAAATGTAAAAACGATTTCATCATGAATGTTTTTAAGGGAGAATCTGTGTCTTTTGAAATTACGATAATGACTCTGGTGGCAGGTGAGTAAGAGGCAGTATGGTCGTAAATTCCTATAAAAATGTCACATAAAAAGCCCTGGTGAACTCTCATCAAGGGCATATCTGCCCGACCTGCCTGAACCTTCTGGTCTGGGTTGGGACCGTGAGTCCCAACGGACTTGTTTCAGTTCTTTCTGCAATTCTGATGATTCATTGTGAATGAGCCGGAGTTTAGTTGCAGGACGTCAGAAAAGTCAGAATGCTATCCCTGAACACACTTATGGTTTGCATTGTATCGTCCATTATTCCTCATATTACCTGTGCATCATCGAGGATCGTGTTACGACGACGACGACGACGACGCGTCTGAATTGTTTTAGGCAGTAGTGTCACCTCTCCTTGCCTCGTATAGTACTTTTATGTTCAACCTTTGACGTTATTTTGCGCATAATTTGGTGACCCATCATTAAGTGGTTTTTCCCAGGCCAGGCCAAGTTTGTCTATTCTATTGCTTTCAACAATAAATGCCCAGTCGTTTTGTCTTTCTCACTCACAAATTAATTCTCTTTTGACTCCTTGGAGTATCAGTATTCAAGGTAGTTGGTACAGTAGTGGAGAAACATCTAAATTAATCAGTTAACGTTAAGGTCGTCTGTTCTGATTTACGCCACGGTATACCACATTGTTCATTTCAACAAAGTGTTTGTAGTGCGAAGGAATTCCGTGTGTAGCATATACATATGTATGTACGTGCAGGTATATGGATAATGGAATGAACTCACTCGAGGGCTGGTTACCTGTATCAATATAATCATATATTATACTGCTTCATTAAACGCATGATACAACTACCTTATACTTATAATACTGGGGGATAATACTGCAAAGACGGATAGGATCGGATAGGATTGCCATGGCCGTTGAGGAGGATTGAATTGAGTTGAGTTGAATTGAATAGAATTGAATTGAAAAAGCAAGAGGAGTAGTTGAATCCCTGTATATGTATACGATACGATACGATCCGCGGTCCTTGAGATACTTAGCGGATTTCTAAAATAAAAAAAAGAAGGGAAGACTAAGACGAAGGCGAAGGCGAAAGGCTCGAGGAGAACGGATCCCATGGTTAAATATTGTGTAGCCCAAAGGAAAAGAAATAAAAGTTGAAAACTGGGAAGAAATGGGGTTATGGTGATCATGTAAACATTCGTTTCTACATTTTGTAGGAAAATCGATGGAAAGAGAAACAAGGAAAGAAATAAGTAGGTAGGTAGGAAGAGAGGAAGATTGGTCTTAGCATGTAGGTACTAATGTAAGGGAAGGGTAACGTTCTAATCTGGTTTAAGAGGGAGAGTAGTAAACAGCGATGAAAAGCATTTTTCTTTTCCTTCGTCCCTTTCTTCATGCTCCACCATACCATGATTTGCTGTTATTTGGCACTGACATGAATGTACATAAAGGCATTTGCGGAAATGTTTTAATGCTTATTATTTGTCACAATGTTTTGACTTAATCCCAGCGTCTCGAACATGCTCCGGAGGAAAAGAACAAATATTAGCGATGATTTGTTGGCTGTACAAATGTTGCAGAATTATGCGTGAAAATGTCTCAAATGATAAATTAGTGGTAATTAGTATAGCATATGTGAGAAAATATATTGAAATAAAAGTTTGAGAAAGAGGTGTGATTTGAGAAGAGGATTGTGAAATGCGGAGAATTGCTCAGCAATGTGTGTGTGTGTGTGTGTGTGTGTGTAGTGCGTTCTCTACTACATATGAAAATATTTCGGTATTTCGTTTCACTCTTCTTAAAGCTGTTAGCTGATGGAACGGGCGAGAAGTGGGAAAAAATTGCATACGAGAGAATTGCAATGTAAAATATTTATTCGGTTGTCGAGCCAAGAAGTACAGAGATTTTCGACGACTACCCATCTGTCTTAAGGAAGCGAGGAGCCTATGAACGGCTGTTAAAGTTAATGTTTCTTTTGGATTCCAAGTCATTTGTCAAACTCAGGAGAGTCGCAAAGTCAGAAAATGCTACTGTGGCGACGGGCGACGCGACTCACTTGACGTATGACCAGACCATTACTCACGAACCGACGAGTTGAATTGCTCATAGGCCGTAGGCCATCGATGAGCTGTTAAAGGCTAGGAGCAACTGGAAACGCCGAGACTCCTTTTATCTCCTCACTCCCGTAGCTACACACAAACCATACCATCTTCACTCTCATCTCATCCACGATAATATTGTGGATCCAAATTTAAATTTGCAATAAAACTTAAATCTTGTGCAAATAAACTAGACAGGGACATCGGCTTTGAAATTCTAATGGATTTTGGGGTTGGTGAAAACTCCGCTCGGAAAGTTTTTGTCTTTCCAATCCGCATACCTTCCCATCAACCATTATGTGCTCAGTGCATTCCCATGTCTCCTGGTATTTTCCAACATGCTGTCCTTTTTTATCCGCTCAACGCATAGGTATTGTCCTATATAGAAATCTGCCGCAGCAGCCATCCACTCTCTCTTTCTTCCTTCCTTCCTTCCTTCCTTCCTATGTACAAGCTCTCATTTCAGTGGTAGACACACACGGTACGGTGGTGGAAAAAAAACACACATAAACTCTTGCGCCTAATTTGAACAAATAGAGATAGTAAAAAGATGATAGTGTTATATATAACCGCTTTTCTCTCGTATAATGGGAATGTTTTGAAATTTGGAGTACATAAACTACCTCCGTGCTATGGAGAGAACATTTGGGCTTGCCAGTATTTATTTCTCGGCTGAATCTACGACTGCAGTAGGAAAGGACCTGCAGTGCCTACAGTGCTGGAAAGGAATGTCTAGGAAGTGTGAATAGTTTTGAATGATTTACTGACCAGCCAAAAGCATCCGATGGATACTTTATTCTCATGTGAATGTCACCGTATTTGTCTTCTTAACTGCCTTTTCTTCTTCCTTTACCAACATATCCTTGACGTTATGCAATCCTGAGAGTCACATCAGATATCTGGATGTGTGTATACCTACCTTTGTATGTATGCAGCCAGCTACCTCGTCTCGCTTACCTTCCCCACCGTCTGTGTACTCAATTGAAGTCACGGAGATTATCTGTGTTATACGCCCAGCCAGACTTCCAGTCAAGGTGTCCTATCACCACGATTTATTGTCTTGGCACTGTCTTCTCGCTCATTTTATCCATTCTCTTCCAAGCTATATTCGCGTGTGCTAAGTATTATTCCACTTTTACTTGCCATTGCCACGTATGTACCTCCAACATCCAACTTACTTACTCCTCGGCTTCCTCGAATAGGACCTACTGTGAACAAATGAATTGCTTGTGATTAATTTCTGGCACGCAGGTGTTATCGACATCTTGTATTATCGATTCCTTTCTTTTCTTTATCAGGTAGTTACGATAACACCAAATCATACATGCTTGTTTGTACCCGATTCCACCATTCAACCATTCACCTTACAACCATTGTTCCTTTCACGGCTACCCACGCTTCACACTCCTAATAACCCATGCCCATGCCCATGCCCTCCCTTCTATGTACCCTTGTACTCATACCGTTCTATACTATATCTATCTTTATATCTACTTCCTACATAGCAGCTTACATACAAAGTCACTTTTTTACACAACTACACTCCTAATCAAACTTTAATTAATCCAGGGTTACAATTTACCTGGTCATGAACTTGAACTCTGAAACTTTCAACTTTTTATAGTATTATATTATAGCATTATTGTAATCGGAATACGAATGGAATGCCCACATTTTTTGGGTCCCAAAAATGTTCCCTTGCTCTGAAATGAACCTGGGTATAGATACTATAGTAAAAATACTTTAGACAGTTAAATTCATCATTTTGTTGCATTTGTCTTGTTGAAAGACTCGAATCCAATCCAAATGCACTAGTAGAGGGAAACCAAGAGCAGACCAATAATAAAAGAAAGCGATAGTATGGATGCATGGAGTATTAGTACCTATTACTATTTGCTCTAGAGCCATGTCAGGAATTGTATGTGGAAAGGAAAGGAGCATGCTGTTGGAAGGAAAGAATGCTCGACTACGTACGTATTGCAATGCTGTTGTGCCATGCCATGCCATGCCATGCCATGCCATGCCATGTCATGCCAGCATATATGAAGAACGTAAGTTTGAGTGTTTGAGTCGAGTAAAAGTTAATGCATGTGCTTCCAAGTAGACTGTGTAAGTGCATACTGCGAAAGGTTCGTCTTTTCCTAGCTTGGAATTTTCACCGAAATGAATTCAAGTGAAGACATTCTGTGCATGTACTTACTCACTTATGGAAACTGCGGACGGCTTCAAGCTATGTGTTGGTGTGTGTGTGTGTGTGTGTGTGTGTCTACGTCTGTGTCTGTGTGTACTTGTACTTCCATGCTAATGCAGACGGTGTACTCACGTAGAAACCTAAATGCTAGGTATACGAGATAGGTTCGGGAGAACGTGTGTGTAATGTGAGGCGGGTAGGCATGGAAACTTTTGAAGTTTTGCCGAAGTCCATTCCCATTCCCCTCTTCTTTTGGCAATCCGATAAACCCCTTTCACATCAAAATTTTCACATCTATCTATCTATAGTGTGGTATGGTGTGGTATGGTATGGTATGGTATAGTATAGTATGGTATGGTATGGTATGGTATACGAGTCTACTGGTTACAGTAAAAGTAGAACCAGACAACCCGAGATCCTGAGCTGAAGCTACTGTGCCGTGGTGGAGCTAGCGAGAGAGAGAGAGAGAGAGAGATTCGTAAAACAAGGGAAGGAAGCTCCCGTACCGTCCTGGTTCTTGATGTATGCATTAATATGTGATTATCAAGTGGTATTACTTTATATTCCCACTCCTATTCCTATCTCAACTCTCCTACCCTTATTCTTCTACACACGACTAGCTATGACTGCAATGCTTTACTGCTTACAGTACAGTGCAGTGCAACTTACCTATATAATTTTTCCTCACGTCCCTACACATACATATGTACATACGTATATAGGTACATCTACACAGTTGCGAGTGGAATTCAATGAAAATTAGTTGCTTCGATATATCAGGATTTGGTTCTTCATGTTGTTGTTTTTAGTATTTCTTTGACTTGTTAAATGTAAACTTTGCTCACTACGCGGCTGCAATTTTTCCTCCATATTACTCAACAATTCCTTCATATATTAGTACATATAACCTACGAGTCGTTGAAGGTTAAAGTACCTGCATACAGTAGTATAGTCTTATAGGTTTATGTGCTAATAGTAAGTACAACTACCGCATTTCTTCGACTTCACCTCCGGAGGCATGGAGTACCTACCAAATCAGTTTTTTGGAAACTTGGATTTCATATCGGAACCTGGAGTCTCTACATCATCATCATCTAATCTTGCCTCATCGTTACTCTGCAATGCTCCTCTCCTGTCTGTTTTTTAAAATGAAAGCTGAGTTGCTCATTGGAAAAGATACGGTACGGTACTCCTACCAAAATTCAAGTAAGAATGCGTCAGGTTGTACACAACAGGTTATTACATGCCAGAAGATATGAAACTAACGAGAGAGAGAGAGAGAGAGAGAGAGAGAGAGAGAGAGAGAGAGAGAGGTAAAAGCTTGGAGAAATGTAATGACATGGAAAGGATATCTTGTACGGTAGAAGATGCATGTGAATTCGAATCAATACACCATGATGATTATATGTAGCTCTTTTATATTACAAAGCGAAAACGTCAGATTTTTATATATAGAATCTCTCTTCGTAGACAGGATGGGCAATCTCGTTTAGGCTATTTTTTTAGATTTAGGTACATACGCAAGTTATGAAAGTCTAGACGGTACCGAGGTACTTCAACTATTTTCATTTCGCAAAGAATTACTAATACGAAATTCTTCTTTCAAAATTAGGGTTTTCTTTGTTGTCGCTCACATCCCACAACCATTCCTATGGAACGGCACTGGCTTCATACTGCATTTCTATTTTTATTTGCATTTTTGCTCTTTTTTTATTTCTCTTTCGAGTTGTTCAGTAAGTTTGTTATTCCTTTCGAAAAGTACCTATATTTGTCATGTCATAACCTAAAGGCTTGTGGTTTGAATTGCACTATTAGTAATGGTTACTTTTCTCATGAACCTCCGTTGTCTCTTTCACTAACTAAAGTCAAGTTTTTCTGACCCAGGTCAGGTCAGAGTCAATAATAACGGAGCAAAACTAATCACGTTTCCTGAGGCAAGTTTGGAACTTTAGTTATGTATAATTAGGTATATATATACCTATATATATATATTATTTCTTGGATCTATAGTATACTAGTCCTGTAGAAGTTTCATGGAAAACTTTGGCCCTTAGTTCCTTCAAATCAAGTTTCAAACTCTGCTTTGTCTGACCATGACCAAGAGTTGACAGTAAAATTGTTTGCTTAGACTTTAGCCTGAGAGAGAGAGAGACAGAGAGAGAGAGAGAGAGTAAAGATCTTGTGATGTTCGAACCGGTAAATGTTGTGGTGTAGAACATTCAGGTTCTTGTGATCTGGACCTGGTAAAGATGAATGGGATTGAACGACCACGGAGATAATTCGTGCTAATAATGCCTTCCTTTGAGTTTGATTGTGACAATGAGGAGAATTAGTTGGAGCGGTAAAGTTAAAATTGGTGGTTGAGTAGTTGGGAAATAGTGACTTATCTGTGGATGTATATACACCTGTAGTTATGACGTTAGGGTATTAAACAAGTTGGATTAATTATTAGAGTGAGTGAATTTGTTGTTTGCTCAGGTGATTGGGGCTAGGTACATATTAAATGTGGTGGGAATGTTGTAATTGGTAAATAATGAAAATGAAAGGCTGAGGTAAATGACAGGTAGGAGATGAGGATGAGGATGAGGATGAGGATGGGAAGGGCGAGCTGTAGAGGCAGCCATATTTTTGGAATGGAGGATGGTCAAGTGGAGTCATGGACGTGTGACAAGCTGAGCAACTCGGATTCATCATGATATGGTTATTGAAGTAGAAGTACCGACCGGATGAATATTTCATGAAATGAAATGTGACGGCTGATTTCGTTTCATTTTTTATTTGATGTTCTATTCCTGCTTCCTTGCTTCCTTTTACAGGGGATGTAATGTTGTCAAGGTTTTAGCTGTAACCAACGCTACATGTTCAGAGCTAGGGTAGGGTACAGAGTATAAATGCATCGGCTATGGAAAACTAATTCCCAGTAACTCATAGAGATTGTATTTGCAAGTACCATGAAGGATTCTGAGTAGGAGCATAGGTATATAATATGTAGGTAGGTACATTGAGCCAGGCAGAGGAAAGACATGATGGTTTGGTTTGGTTTGGTATGGTATGGTAGGCAGAAAAACTATCTGCGAGTATTTTATAGGCTTTATTAGGACTGCATGGGCATAGATGCGGAGCACTTGGATGTATGTTTACAATGGACGAAATGCTGCTGTATATCCGGGAAATCCGGAAAATTTCCATAAGTATCATTGGTACAGTGCTTTGGAGAGAACGTAGTGGAGCTACACTACACGTAATGGAGTAGACTAGCCTCGGAGTTCTATAAAACCCTTTATGGGCTGGTTCTTTGTAGCTTTATTTGATATGATTTAAGAATGTATACAATATATGATGATGGAACGCTGACTGGGCTGGTGAACTGGACGAGGTAACGTAATGTAATGAAAATGTTAGTATTGGGAGGAAAAGTTGCGAGTGGTTGGTTGGTCGGTCGTCGTCAGAGAAAGTGGAAAGAGTTGAGTCTCCTCCTTCTCCTCTCTCAGAGATCAATAATAAAATTCTGGTCCAGCGCGCATTCGGATTCTGCATCTCGTTGCGAGCCATTCGTTTGTATCTCTATTTCTCTCTCTCTCTCTCTCTCTCTCTCCCTCTCTCTGTCTCTCTCCGACTATATGTATCTTAAAATGTATTTGCCTTCCTTACTTGCTTGGCTTACGTTAGGATAGCATTTTATTTCGGTGGTAAAGTTCCAGTTGAACCTACCTACGTATGTAGGTAGGTATCTCTCTTCTCCAGCTCTCTACTCGTTGGCAGCAACGGCACGGCAAGGCACGGCACGGCACGAAACAGTTGTACGATCGCGATCGTATGCTCAACTCCCGTTCAGTTTATGATGATGATGACGAACGATGACGATGATGATCTTATTCTTGCAGCATGGCTGCACATTGGTCAAAGGCTTTGCGGTGACTGTTTGTTCGCCGTCTCCGAGTGTGTATGCCTACATGTATTTCCATCGGTTTTCCACGTTCCTTCCTCCACACTAGTTTCCTCCGTCTCTTCCGCTCCGTCCCTCGTCTCGTCCATACATACACGGAGAGACACTGGAATATGCAAGTACAACGAAGGCAACTACAAAGCCCTGGATTCCAAAATACGTGACGGCGGGACGGGAACATTCCATGAGAAAATATTTGATGCGAACCAAGTACTTACCCCAGCCCATGCCATAGCCAAGCCATTGCCATTGCCATTACCATTACCATTACCGTTGCCGTTGCCGTTGCCGTTGCCGTTGCCATTGCCCTTGCTATTGCCATGGTTCACTCGTGGTACATCGGTGCATGCTTATACTTTACGAATTCAAATTTCATGCATCTATGACTTTGTGCGAATATCAGATCGTGAACGCGTAGTTAGAAGTTGGACGGGGACATGGTAATATTCCAGGATCTGCTCCAGTTGTCTCCTCAGCTACGACACGACAAGCACCTGCGAGTATCCTCTGAGTGAGTGGAGACAGCAACTCGTTTTTGAAGTTGCTCCTTGCAATTGCCGTTACCCTCCCAATCCCAACTCAACCACCGATGCAATTTCTTCCTCGTCCACGACAGCAGGTAGACTTGGAGTGCCGGCAATGATCGACAAGGGTGTGCTTACTCGGAGTAATAATATTCGTCTCTGGATGAACAAGCACATCATCACTATGCGTAAATGTAGATTGGACGCCGACAAAACGCACCGACGACCGAATCCTTGTTACCTTAACTCAGAACTGTGTGTAGGTATATGTATGGATGTGTGTATGTATGTGTGGGGACTTGGACTATTACTACCCGTACCCGGTATTCACAATAGACCTACCGAATTCACCAATTTTCTATCGTCATTCAGTCGGAAGAATTCAACCAGGCCCCCTCTCCCCCTCCCCATCAAATAGCTGAGCACGAAAATTTAACTCAGACTCCCTCTGTTTATTTATTTACGTCGTGCGAGGGCAATCAAATAAATGATAAACTTTATGCTGATTCTTTGAGGGTAAATTGGACCGTTTCGAAGCTACAGTTTTGCAGTTCATAGCTGATTGAGCGTAGGTAATCCGTTTTCATCAACTATCGTCTATAGTTTCTACTACAAGTCTTCATCATACGTCTCGTGGATTCTACTAAAACTTCTACTTGACTAATAAAAGTCTAGTCGATAATTGAATCACTCATTTTGTCAAATTGTCTCTGCAAAAGTAAATTGTAACACTATCTTAAACACCTCGACGAAAAGTAGGATGAGAAATCCTTTCACTTTTCATTTGCTACGTTTAAAACTTATTTTTTCGTATTGAAATTAAATTACGTGCATACATGTATGAAATCCGTCGTTATCTTGACATACCTGCATATGGAGTATGGAGGTATGTATGTAGGATTTGAAAGGTGCTTTTTGAGTTTATGACGCATGTGACATACATGAAATGAAAATACCCAATACCCTTATTGGCTTAATAGCGAAAGGAAACGTGGAGTGGGGAACAAGTGTGTTCCTTTGTACAGTCAGGTGTGATAATCGAGACGTAATAAATTATGACTTGACTCTCTTATGACTGGTGATGTGAGCATGTCACATTGTTTCAGAAGTGCAGTGGGCGAGGCGTGTCATTCGCCTAATCGGACAAAAACAGAAAGCTAGTGTGTGTGTGTGTGAGGAGGTGAAGTGGGTAATCAAATGAAAATTAATCAGGGAGGGTCGGCAATCCATTGGATGGCAGTGAATGGGAAAAAAATACCTCAAAAGAGTATCTAAGTCAGGTGTCACTGTCAGTCACCTTTTAGACACCTTTTCCAGGGTGGAGTTTCTACCACAGCACACCAAAGGAATGGATACCTTATGGAAGTCAAGTCAAGTTAAGTCAAGTCAAGTCAAGTCAAGTGTTAGCGTAGGCCTCGCGAGCGTATTGGATAAATTACAATTATTATTATGAAACAGTGGATAAATCTTCTTCTTATTTGATACGTGAGGTATTGTGGGATGATGATACAGATCTACGGGGTTCTTTCTTATACATACTAATAATACCTAACGGTGGCTCTGTTCACTAAGGAGACTTGACTTAGCTCGACTTGAGTTGAGTATGCAGGGCCTCAGTGGTCGGATGCGTGTTGTTATTTGCGTAACAAAATCACGGGGTGGATTAGTGCGTGACCAAGACATGAAAATACCTGTGAAGAAATACCTCAGGAAGATCTAACGACACTCAAAACGAATGAATGAAGGCAGAGGCAGGCAGATGAATGGGAAGAGTCTCCTTCGTCCCAGCGATTAGCATTAGGATGACTATTGTCACCTGTATACATATTCTAATTCTAATAGTAAGTGACGCTCTTACTAGTTAGGCTTTCCAGGCTCCGGAGCGACATTGCATTACAGATTACAGATACACGCTGCGTTAGGCAGCAACACAGAATCACTCAATGCTCCGAACAATGCAGGCTAAAGTTTTGGAGCTTAACATTACTAATATTCCTGCCACATACCTACTTGAGAGCCAGAAAGTCAGAGGCAGAAAAATGCCATGAATGATTTCCCCGCTTCTCTTTCTTGCTCCAGGTACGATTAGATTTCTCGACTTATTTCAAAATGTCATAATTGTGTTTGTGGTTGAAAATGGTGGAGATGATGATGAAACAAGGAGGTATCTGTGTATTTATGTAACTATAGTAGATAGTTATTATGGTTCTGGTATCTCACACGAGCTCTAGCAATTTTATAAGGGCTCGGTCCGCATCAAACGTCAAGTTTGTAGATTGGTTTGGTTTGGTTTGGTTTGGTTTGATGCTCTTTGGCTGCATGTGAGAGATGGTCTGAAAGTGGAACTTATTTGCTATTGAAAT